>BDDC01000667.1:26818-49426 GCA_001662425.1 Chlamydomonas sphaeroides
GAATGGTTTCGTGTGTAGGTACACCGGCCTCACCCACCATGTGCCCCGCCTCGTGCACCAGCACGCTCTCGGCGCCGCCCTGCTGCGTACTGCGGGGCCGGCGACAGGGCCGGGAGGAGAGGAGTAACGGCGGTCAGCGACACGTCAAGGAGGGCGCGGGCGCGGCCCCCGGCCGCGAACGACGTGCCGACGGGGCTGCGAGCTAAGCGGTGCCATGATCTTGGCACAGGCCGCAGCGTTGCCCCCGGGCGGCTGGTGCTGTGGATGCGTCGCCAAAGGCTCAAGCCCCCGATGCCCACGCACTCTGGCGGACTGTCGTATGTCTCCATGATGTCCTCCTCGCCCACCCCAGTCACGGGGTTATTGGTCACGGGCCCAATGCCGCGTATGAGACGCCACAGCCGCCCATCGAAGGTCCGCTCGGGCAGGTGGCCCCAGGGAGGCAGGTCCGTGAGGTACTCGGTGCGGCCGATGATGGCCAGCTTGGCGCCAGAGGCGCGCAACCGGGACCGGATGTCTCTAGGGGTGCGGCGGAGCATATTGTCCAGGATCTTGCCCGCACGTGTCACGGCAGCGGACGAAACGGCGTCCGAGGCCCAGACCTCCACGTCGCCACCAGCGGCGTCGGCACGCTTGCGGTAGTTGGGGACAGCATCGCCGGCGGCGCGTGCGGCAAACTTTGGAGGGGCGGCATCGATGGCTCCCGAGTAGTAGCGATACAGCAAGTCCTCCAGCTGGGGGCTGAGGCGTCGCCGGGCAGGCAAGCGGCCTGGGGCAGGGACGGCGTTGGGAAAGGGTGGCACCAGTGGCGGGCCGTGCGCTACTGACGTCGCCCGTTGCATACCTGCAAGGGCCCGCGTCTCCGCATCGCTGGCACCTGCTGCATTTACAGCTGATGCCGCGAGTACCAGTGCCGCGATGTAGAAAGGCGAGACCATTGGGGTTCGTTCACGGACTAGTAGTTATGCTAGAGTTACCGCGTTGATCTATTTACTATACACTAAAGTCCATATAGCTGCTATGGCTTGATAGCACGCTCAGCCCGTGGTCGCCCGTTAGTCGACAGTGTCGCGCAGCTGCGAGACGGGTACGCAGAGAGCAGCAACGCTACACCTACGGACCACCTATATTCTAGTGGCCACGAATGATGTAACCTCTGCTCAGAGTCGGCGAAACAACGGCGTCGTGGGGTTTGACACGTACCTAATAATTCGAGCGCCTTTTCACCCCTCCCCGCCCAACGCGAACGCACCTTAAGCTGTGCCCGTCCGCAACAACAACAGCAGCACCATAAAAAAAGCCGTTTGCACTGCCCTATGGCCCAACTGCCGTGGCCAGAGTAGACCTTTAGCAGAGGAGACGCCTGTCCCTATGCGTATGGTAGCGGAGGGTAGCGGCGCCGCCGGCTGCCTCCATTGCAAGGATCGCACAGCAAAGCGCATCGCTAATTACGCGCCGATTGCGTACTGGAAAGAAGGTAGCAATGGGCGCACCACGCGACCGTCTGGCATCGCTCCTTCAAAAGCACACGGCTTGAGTGCTAGGATGCCAAGGATGGCCTCCTGCGTGGGCTGCAGGTCTAGACATGCTGCAGGATCAATGTGCAACTTGCTGGCCGATGGGGGATGGGCGATGGCCATCCTATGGGACCCGTCACGCGCCGGCAGCCGCCCGCCGCAGTGCCTGCAGTGCGTGAGGGTGTGGGTTCTGGTCAAGGAAGGGGTATGCCGTGCGTGTGGCGATATGCATGAATAACCGGCCTGGAAATCAGGTTAGAGTGCTTGAGACAACCTCCAGTACTACACGCGGCGCTTGAAAGTTTACTTCGTTCTAGTTTATCAGTACTGGCAGCCGGGGCAGGCCCGGGCACTTACCGGTTCGTGACTTTATGCGGATAAATTTGCAACGGGCACGCACAAACTACAACCGCCATAGCTAGCCTTGATGGCCGTACACGTCATGTATGTGGTTCTTGAGTCGGGGGGGGCGGGTCTCGTGCGGGGTTGTACGACAGGCCCCATGCCAAAAAACCGCTGGAGAACCCACGCGCATTCCCCATCCCCCTGCTCAACTCTGCTGTTGTTCTGCCTGCCAAGCGTTGCGTACTCAAGCGACATCCCTGCACAGCTATGAGCGGCGATAGGAAGCGCAAGCTGGATATCGCGGAGGAGCCTGGCCGCGCCGGGCCTGGAATCGGCGCCAACGGCGCCGGCGGCATCAACCCCTTCACGGGCCGGCCCTATTCCCAGCGCTACTATGTAAGCAAAGCTTTGAGTTGGGGAAGGGGCGAGGGCTTGGCTTGACGCTATTACTCTGGGGCTGTGCGCAGGACATTCTAGCGAAGCGTCACGGCCTGCCGGTATGGCAAGCCAGGGAGGAGTTTGTCGGGATGATAAACGGTCACCAGACGACGGTGCTGGTCGGCGAGACGGGCTCTGGAAAGACGACGCAGATTGCGCAGTTCATCGCGGAGGCGGGTTACACAGGCAACCGCAAGATGATAGCGTGCACGCAGCCCAGGCGTGTGGCCGCGATGTCGGTGGCCCGCCGTGTGGCGGAGGAGATGGACGTGGTGCTGGGCGAGGAGGTCGGCTACTCCATCCGTTTTGAGGAGTGCTCCGGGCCAAAGACTTGCGTCAAGTTCCTTACTGACGGTATGCTCCTGCGTGAGGCCATGACTGACCCGCTTCTGGAGCGCTACTCGGTCATCATCCTCGACGAGGCCCACGAGCGCACGCTAGCCACCGACGTGCTGTTCGGCCTCATCAAGGAGGTGCGCGCAGAAGGGTCGGTGCCGGGGGCCTGGGGAACAGGGGCGGCGTGCCAGCCCGCGGGGCCCAGCGGCTTCACGCCTGGCCAGTAGGGTTCGTGCTGAACGCCGTGCCATCCACAGCATTCCTTTCCCTCCCTCCCTACCACCTCTCCACCAGATCCTCAAGCAGCGCACCGACCTCAAGCTCGTGGTCATGAGTGCCACGCTGGAGGCGGAGAAGTTCCAGGGCTACTTCCTGGACGCGCCGCTTATGAAGGTTCCGGGCCGGCTGCACCCCGTGGAAATCTTCTATACGCAGGTGCGGCTACGCCCTGCGAGCTGATGCTGGTCACGTTGAAGCCTAGGTGCAGCCCCGGCAGCTCCTGATGCAGGGCTATGGGCTGGCGCGGAGCCTCCTGGCTGGCGGCTGCTGGCCGCGCATCCGCCAACGCTGCGATGCACGCAGCAGCCCGCACGGCCCGGCCATAACCCCTGCTGGCAGCCGCTGGCAACTCATGCCGGCATGACACAGGCAAATCAAGCCCTTCGTTCTCTTCTTTTACTCCCGACCCACCCAGGAGCCCGAGCGCGACTACCTGGAGGCCGCCATCCGCACCGTGGTGCAGATCCACGTGTGCGAGCCACCCGGCGACGTGCTGCTGTTCCTCACTGGAGAGGAGGAGATTGAGGACGCGTGCCGCAAGGTCACCAAGGAGCTGACAGCCATGGGCGACAAGGTGGGCCGGCGCCGATGGTGGTCGTCTTGACGCACTGTTCCGGCATCAGGGTGTGAAACACGACGTGCGTGATTGTTGTTCGTTGCTTGCGGCTTGCAACCGAGTCTGCCCGCACGCCGTGGGTCCTTCCCCGCCCACCACGCACAACTCGGCGCTAGGTTGGGCCGATCAAGGTGCTGCCGCTCTACTCGACGCTGCCGCCCCAGCAGCAGCAGCGCATCTTCGAGCCGGTGAGCAGCTGCCTGGGAACCGGCTGCGAAGCTGTCTGGGGCCGGTGGGTGGGCGGGGCACGGCAAAGGCGCAAGGCATAAGGGACAGCGCGAGCAATACCAATGAGAGGCGAAGGGCGGGACAGGCCTTGGACCAGGGCGTACTTCCTGCCCACGATGCTCTTGCATTCGGTCCCAGTCCGAGGGTGCCCAACCCGGACGTGCCCGCGGCACCCTAACATGCCGCGCCGCGCTTGGTTGGTGCGCAGGCGCCGCCGCCCGCTCGAGAGGGCGGCCCCGCGGGCCGCAAGATTGTCATCTCGACCAACATTGCGGAGACGTCGCTCACCATTGACGGCATCGTGTAGGTTGCTCGGCTGCTTGCGGCGCAGCTTCTTGTGCACCTGGGGTGCAGAAGCCCGGCTGGGCAGGGTTGGGCACTGCGGCACAAGGACAGCGGCCGCACCCCATCCCTGCATCCATGAGCCTCTCCCTGCCTGGCCCCGCAGCTACGTGATCGACCCCGGGTTCGCGAAGCAGAAGGTCTACAATCCGCGCATCCGCGTGGAGTCGCTGCTGGTCTCGCCCATCTCGCGGGTGCGGCTGCGCCGCCCGGGGTTCCGGACAGCGCCGCGCCGCTGGGCTGCGCCGCCATAATGGCATGGGAGCGGGCAGCGAGAGCGGGGGAGAGGGCCGCCGCTTGGCCCGCAGCGTGCGGCTTGGGAGCCAGCAGCACATGGTGGGCCCTGGAGCGACGGCATGTCGGATGCTGCAGCTGGCGCTGGCAGCCTGTGCGCTGGCCACACCCGGCTGACCGCACCCGGCCGGAACAACTAGTCGCCTGCTTGTCGGAGCCGCGCGATGCCGTGACGCCGCGTGATCGTGCCCGCAGGCATCTGCGCACCAGCGCGCGGGTCGCGCCGGGCGCACACAGCCGGGCAAGTGCTTCCGGCTGTACACCGAGTCGTCGTTCAAGAAGGACCTGCAGGAGCAGACGTACCCCGAGATCCTGCGCTCCAACCTGGGCTCGGTGGTGCTGCAGCTCAAGAAGCTGGGCATCGACGACCTGGTGAGGACGGGAGAGGAGCGGCGTGGAGAGCAGCGTGGTTTGGGGGCGCTTGCCGCACGGCACGCTCAAACGACGCGCGGGTTGCGTCTGGGGAGCTAGGACCACGCCGGGGAAGGCGTGAAGCACAAGCGGCGCACATGTTCGCGGTGATGAAGAAACATTCCTCGTCCTGACCCAGCGACTGATGACAAACAACTAGGCTTTTTGTCTGAGCGAACACATACATTCACGCCACGCGCACCCCGCAGCTTGCCCCATGCGCCCGCGCACACGACCTTCCTCACACAGCAGACTCCTGGCCTCCTGCCCCGAAACGCCCCTGCCCCTACGCCTCCCACGCTCCGCCCCCAGGTGCACTTTGACTTCATGGACCCGCCCGCCCCCGAAACCCTCATGCGCGCCCTGGAGCTCCTAAACTACCTGGGGGCCATTGACGACGACGGAAACCTCACCCCCGTGAGTCGTCGGCGGACTAGCAGCGGCCGGCCGTCGCGGCAGCAGCGGTTGTGGCCGCGCTGGCGGATCCATGACTTGTGCGGCTGGCACGGAGCTCGCGCGGCGCTGAGTGGCGCAGCCGCTGGATGCAGCCGGGATGGCGGGGTGTGGCTCGGGTGGCGGGAGGATTGCGGACATCTCCGGGACAAGGGACGGGCTTTGTGTGCAACGGGGGCGTGCTGGGAGCTGGCGCCTGGGGCTGCCAGTTGCGGGGTCGGTGTGGCTGAACTGGCGGCTCTTGTGATCGCTCTGTTGTGTGGCGGAGGGACGCTCGGATGGACCGATGGACGGACACGGACCAGCTCCTGTGCTGGGCTCTCCGGCTGGAGCTCCTGCGCCGCACGCGGCTGCGGCTGCCGCGACCTGCGCGCCCGGGCAGCCACGCGGCTTGTCCCGTTGCGGCGGCTGTACCGCCGGCGGCGGTTGGCCGTCCGCTGCCCTGCTGCCCGATGGCGGCGACGGCGTGCGGCAGGCTGCGGCTGAGCCGCTGCGGTGGCAGGCGCGGCCGCGGCGGCGCGCGCAGGAGCTGTGGTCGGAGGGCCTGGCACAGGAGCTGGACAACTGACCACGAGGAGCCCCGCCGCCGGAGCCCGCGGAGGAGCGCCCGAGCCCGAAGCCGCCTGCCGCCCCTGCCTGCCGCCGCTGCGCCCTGCCCCCGCGCTCGCTCTCTCGCCCTTGCTGTACCCTGCTGAACATCCCTCCCGTGGATTGTACGGTCGCCCCTGCTCGCCGCCTCTGGCGCCGTTCCCCTTCTGCCGCCGCCGTGGGCCGTGCCTCCTCCGGCGCGTCGCCCGGGCAGGTCGGGACCATCATGTCGGAGTTCCCGCTGGACCCGCAACTCGCCAAGATGCTCGTCGCGTCGCCCGAGTTCAGGTGCTGATTCCGCTAGCTTGCTGTGTGGCTAGCGGGCGCAGCACGCGTGCTTGGGTTGGGCTTCAGGCGTGTGCTGGCGGGGGCAAGGCACCGGCACGGTGGTTCCATGGTCGCTCGTCCCGTGCGCTACTCACCGCTGCCGCCCTCCCTTGCTCTCAAACTCGGCGCTCGCCGCCACGCACGCACCCCTGCACGCACTCGCACCCGCACCGCCTCCGCGCGCGCACCGCACCCGCACCTCTCGACGTCGTCGCGGCTCTACGCCTTCGCCCGACGCCGACGCCGTCATCGCACCCAACCGTCAACCGCTCAACCGCCAAACGGCCAACGGCTCCAGGTGCTCCAACGAGATCCTGTCCATCGCGGCCATGCTGTCGTCGCCCAACGTCTTCCTGCGGCCGCGCGAGGCCGCCAAGGCCGCCGACGAGGCCAAGGCGCGCTTCACGCACATCGACGGTGAGCCGCTCGGCGCCGGCGGGCCGCACGGCCAAGCATGGCCCGGCGCAGCTGCGCCTGCCCATTGCTGAGGGACCTGCCCGCCCGGACTCACAAGCATCCATCTTCTAGAGCCATAGAACGTGACCGGCTCGGCACTCCCTGCAGCCCGTCCTTGACCCTGCGGGCCATGGTGCGGCGTGCCTCGCGTGCTCCCGGTCGCCATCGCACGCATGCATGTGTTTCCAACATCCCCTGCTGCCCCCTGTCGGTCCGGCCCCACCACCGCCAGGCGACCACATCACCATGCTCAATGTGTACCACGCGTGGAAGAGCCACAACGAGGACCCCAACTGGTGCTACGAGCACTTCCTCAACTTCCGCTCGCTCAAGAGCGCGGACAGCGTGCGCACGCAGCTGGTGAGGCGGGGGCCTCACAGCACATGCCGCACGTACAGTGTGTGTCAACCATGTCATCGTACAAGGCTACGATACGGTACCGTACGCAGCTGTTGAGTGCGCCCACCCGGCAGCCTGCCGGTTGCCAAGGAAACGCAGCACGCCTTGACCCGACGCGCAGCCATGTTGCGGTACAAAACATGCCGCCCCCAACCCCCCGCCGCAGGTGCGCATCTGCACGCGCATGAACCTCAAGCTGGTCAGCACGCCCTTTGAGGACAAGAACTACTACATCAACATCCGCAAGGCCGTCACCGCCGGCTACTTCATGCAGGTGCGCGGGGGCCCGTGGGGGGAAGGGGTGGCCCACCTAGTGCGGGTGGTTGCGCCAGGCCCCGCTGCGTGGAAGCGCGTGGCTGGGCAGCATGCTGACCACGCCAGGGGCTGGCGGCGCCTGCTCCCTGCTGCACCCGTGTGCCGTCGGCCTCCCTCGTCTCGCCCTCGCGACCCGGACTGCCGACTGCATGTGTGCCCTCCTCCTCCTACTCCCCGGCTGTGCCCAGGTGGCGCACCTGGCGCGGCAGGGGCAGTACATGACGGTCAAGGACAGCCAGGTGGTGCACCTGCACCCCTCCACCTGCCTGGACCACAAGCCCGAGTGGTGAGCGCACGCCTCACGCGCGCCGCCCCCACCGACTCCCGGCCGCGGGCCCGCACGTCCCCGCAGCCCGGCCCCGCCCCTGCGGCCCTGCCGCCCGGCTGGCTCTGTCGCCCCTCGGCACGTCCTGAGCAGCTCCGCAACCCTTGTTGCCACGCCGCAGGGTGCTGTACCAGGAGTTCGTGCTGACGACCAAGAACTACATCCGCTCCTGCATGGACATCAAGGGCGAGTGGCTGGTGGACATTGCGCCGCACTACTACGACCTCTCCAACTTCCCCGCCGGCGAGTGCAAGCGCTCGCTGGAGCGGCTGTACGCCAAGAAGGAGAAGGACAAGAGCGAGCGCTTCTGAGCGCCGCCGCAGTGGCAGTGGCGCAGTAGTACATGCAGCTGGGCATGGGGGGTTAGCTGTTCGGGGGTGGGTTCGTATGGCAGAATTGTGGGTTTGGGGGAGTTGAGGGATGGGGCCTGGGTGGCCTGCAGTAAGAGTGGGAACACCGGGGCCCCTCGGCACGCAAGCGCGGCGCTCGCGCCGCCGCTGGAGTGCAGCGGCTGCTTGGGGCCCGGCTGGCAGCCGTCGCTGAGGCGGCTGGGATGCTAGGGCCCGAGGCGGGCTGAAGATGAGACCGCACTGCCGGGGCAGGAGGGTAGGCACATGATGCGTGGCGCGCAGTCGCGGATGGGCTGCGCGCTGCTTGGCTGACACATACGGTAGATCAGGATGGGCCGTTGGCCTTCCATGTTGATGTGACCTGCGTGGTTGCGGGTCGGGACTCTGGAGGACTTCTCCTGTGGGCAAGGCCGCTGCGGCTTTGGACGGCTCCGGCCATGGCGCCCTGGGGCCAGGGGCTTTTACGCTCCTGCATGGGCACATGCAAGCCCGTGTTGCTGGGGTGTGAGTGGCGTGTGATGCGAGCGTTCTGAGTGCCGGCGGCAGGTGCGGGTGCACGCGGCGCACGTGCAGGGCAAGTCGAGTCCCTGTAAATCGATACGGCTGATGGTCAATTTGTCATGTTCCTCTATGCGCGGTTGCGCTATCCGGGGCCCCGGCGGCCAACACCATGCTCCGGTACCAAGCACCTGGGGAATTCTGTACGAGCGTTCTGGCACGCGCGCGTGCCGTGTATGGCCCTCCGCTATTTGTTGCCCCTCGCCCTACCGGCTCTCCACATATGCTAGAGCGCTCCTGCCACTCGTACAAGTCTCATCGCAGGCCGTCGCCCCCTCTGCTGACGTTTCCGTTCAGCCATGGCGCGAGCGCGCTTGCGGTTAGGCAACTGGAATAGGCTCAATCGAAAATGGGAGCATCGTGTATCCATGATGAAGTAAGAGCCGAGCTAGCGAGGTTGCCATCGCGAACCGAGCTCATCGCCGGCGTGGTCGCTCGTCGCGCAGGACCATGGTGACACAGCTGCTCGAAAAGGAGCGGATACGCACAACGCTGGCGAAAGCTAAGAACCTGCAGCGGTACGCGGACAAGGTCATCACACTGGGCAAGAAGGCAAGTACCCTTCCCCGCTGCGCTGGAGCGCCTGTCGCTCGGGGTTCGCCAATAACAAGCACTAAGGGTGGGGAAACCGAGCGGGGCAGCTGCCGCCTGCCGGAAAGCACCGGTAGGCACAGGCGGGTTGCAGGAGCGTGCCCCTGGCCGCACGCTCACAACCATACTCCTCGCCTTGCGATTGCGCCTTGCAGGGAACGCGCGATGCCTGGATCGAGGCCAGCGGCATAGTGCGCACCGACCGCGAGCTGCACAAGCTGTTTACGCAGGTGGCGCTGCGCTACCGGGAACGGCCCGGCGGCTTCACGCGCCTCGTGCGCGCGGGCTGGCGCGAGCGCGACGCCGCGCCCGTGGCCTTCCTCGAGTGAGCTCCACTCCACGCAGCAGCTGTGTTTGAGACCTAGAGCAGCTAGCAGCCGAGCAGCTCGGGCGCATGGTCCTGCCGGCGCTGCCTGGGGCTTGCGTTGCTGTGGATGCGGCCCGGCTGCCAGACGCCCCGGGCCGCCGTCGCGCCCACCAAGCGCGCGTGCAGGGCACGTGCTTCGGTGGCGGTTATGTGTTTTGCCTCCCATGACTGAACCACGCCACCCCGTCCCATCCCGCACTCAGGCTGGTGGACCGGCCCGGCGAGCTGCGGCCCGCCGCGCCGCCCGTGACGCCGCTGGCGCCGCTGAGCGTGCGGGCCTGGGTGCAGTCGCAGCTTGGGCAGCCCTGGCGCCAGCCCAGCCCGCTGCTGCCGCCGTCTGTGCAGCAGTACCTGGTGCAGGTGCGGTTGCGCTGCTGTATAGGAATCTGTATAAGGTCACAGCCAGAACCATGAAATGTTAAATAGCATTACATGCTGGGCTCGTGTTATCTGCGCTGTATCGGCTTGGCGCAGCAGTGCCTGGCGCGGGTGCGCTCACGGAGGGAGGGAGTGCGTCGGCAGAGCAGGTGTTGTACGGGTGTGCTTGTGTGGTGCGTGTGGGTTGTGTTCAGACTGAGCGTTGATGAGCCTGGGGCTAGCCCAGCTCGATAGCAGAAACCAGCTAGAAGCCAAGCCCAGCTTGGGAACATGCCCTTGCTCAATGCCGCAGCATGCCTTTCTCATTGAGGCAGCGCCGCCCACCCCGATGCTTTCGTCGCAGGAGAACAAGCTGGAGGCGCGGACGGCAGCGGCGGCGGCGGCGCTGGGTGCCGGGCGGGCGGCGGCGCTGGCGCAGGCGCCGGCGGCAGGGCAGGCGCTGGGCAGAGGGCCGGCGGCGCGGCCGCAGCTGCCGCCGCGGCAGCGGTAGCGTGCTGCGATGGGCGGGGGCTGGGGTGTGTGAGTGCTGGGTCCGGGGTGGGGGTTGGGGACTTACTGCCGGTTGGGCATGGCACGGGTATGGTTGGTACATGGGAGGCTGGCCTACCGTGGATGTGGGCGACTGACCGCAGGATGCGTCGACGACTTGACATGGGGCCAATGGTCCAATGCATAACTGAGAGTGTGGACTGAGTTGGATTGCTGAGTGGGCTACGGCTCACAGGTCGGGGGCCGGCGAGAGCATGGGCGATGGAAGCGCTGGTGCAATGCCCCCGTGACGGGCGTGGGTTACTGCTGGAAACCCGGTTGCGTGAGTGCATGTTGGGTTTCGAATTCTTTCACTCGCTGGCCGCCTCGTGCGGCGCCCTTGTCGCGAGCATGCGCTGGTGCTCGCGCTTCGCGCCGGCTCACGGAGCCCCACCACACAACACGAATTTGCAAAGGCAGCACGGCATCCGGCACCAGAGTGCCAAGACCATCATCAACAGGTTACAGGTTCTTGGCTTCATTCCTTCTGCAACTCCCACGCCAATGCAGCCCAGGTCGTTTGCACCGAAGCTACAGCCGATGCAACCCGTTACACAAACACGTCCAGCTCATCGATTGGCATTGGTACCAAGACTACGCGCAAGTTGGGCAGCCCAGGCACCCTGGGTACTCGCTGCAGTACCCGGTTGCTAGCCTTGCCACCCACGTCTACTACTGACCTACTCACGTGCGGAGGAAGTGAATGCAGCCACTTTCACACACGCGCTCGTCTCCGGCAGCACTACCTGTCCACAAGTAGCCCGCCCCGGGCCCCCGGCTCACCCCGCACGCGCGCACGCATGCGTTCACTCCACCGGCCTGCGTCCGCAGCCACCAGGGCTCACGGTGGTAACCAATAGAGGTCGACGCTGACTCAGGCGGGATGCGATGAATGGGTCCGCCGCCTCACCCCTCTTGCTCGCGGTCCGTTGCTTGCCCCACCCAATGCACACGGCCGCAGCCGCCCCTGCTGGCCCGCACCACCCCTCGCCCGTAGCCCACGCCCCCGACCCCCGGTGCGCCGCCACCGGCGAGGCGTCCCCACTGCCAGCCTATGCTGCTCGCCACCACCGCTGCAGCTGCGGCGCCCGCCACAACCGCCAGGAGGCGGCCAAGACATGGCCTGGCGCGCAGCCGCCGGTCCAAGGAGATGTGCACGCGCAGCGTGAGCCCCGCCACCGCCGCCGCCTCCCCCTCCGCTCCTACTGCTGCAGCGAGGCCAGCAGCGAGGCGCCCACCATGACGCCACCGCCCGCCCAGGCCAGCGGGCCCATGGCCTCCCCCGGCAGCAGCATGAAGGCCATGAGCGCCGACCACAGCGGCGTGCTGGAGAAGAGCACCTGCGGCCAACAGCATGGGACTCATGAGGGGGCGAACCCTCACGCATGGGGCGCATGAGGGGGCCAACCACACGCATGGCACGCATGAAGGGGCAACCCGCGGCTTGCAGACCTCGTGGCGTAGACCCCGTGACCCTGCCGCCCCGCATGCCCTGCTGCCAGGCACCTGGCGCTCGGGGCGCCGGACGGCGGCCCGCAGCCCCTCGCGCCCCAGCAGCACGGGGTGCGTCGGGCGTACACCTGTGATGCCTCTGGGCCTCGTCGCCCGGGGCCGGTGCACCCCAGCCGCCCCGCCCCTGCCTGCCCCGCGACTGGCGGCGCAGACTAGCGGCCCCCAGCCCCCTCGCGCCCCGCGCCCCACCTGCGCCTGCGCCGGCGGCACGGTGCGCTGGCCCACGGTCTGCAGGTAGTTGGACAGCGCGCCCGGGCCCAGCCCCGCCCACAGCAGCGCCGCCAGCGTGGCGGGCGCCGCCAGCAGCGCCTCCAGGTGGCGCAGGTCGGAGCGGGCGGCGGCGCGCGAGCCTGCGGCAACGTACGTGCGGCGGGCAGGCATAGGGTCTCGTATGCAGTCTGCAGCGCGGCTCCTAGCTGGGTTGGGCTCTGCACAAGCAGGGATGACACCGCAAGGTCAGCCATGCGGCGTGGCGCTGGTGGCACGCCTGGGGGCCAAGGCGGGAGGCGGGCCGCGTGTGCACCGTACGAGGGCTCCAGCGCTTCACGGACGCGAGCGTGCCGTGCTAGGGCTGCCCCCAACCTCACCCGCCACCTCCACCGCCAGCCACGACAGCGCCATGCCCGCGTACGCCATGGCCGCCGCCGCCGCCAGCGACAGCGGCGGGAACCGGGCCGAGTGCACGCCCAGCCGCAGGGTGCCCATGCCCCAAAACACACACGACGCCAGCACGTAGGCCGCGCCCATGGCCTGAGGCGACAGACCCCCCGGCGGCGCCGCCGACGCGGCGGCGGCCTCCGCCACCGCCAGCAGCCGCCGCGCGGCTGCGGCGGTGCCGCCGCCACCGTCGGCGGCACCGGTGAGCAGCCGGTTGGCGATGGCGGTGCCTCCGCCGCCGCCGGGATCTGCTGCGGCCGCGGCTGCGGCAGCGGCGGCAGCGCGGGCGCCGTCGAGGGCGATCATGGCGCCGCCAGCGGCGCCGGCGGCGCAGGCGACCCAGACGCTGGGCGCGACTCGTGCGCCGCTGAGGCAGACCAGCAGCGGCGTGATGAGGGAGGTGGCCTGGGCCAGGAAGGCGCACCGGGTCGCGGAGATGCGCTGGCGACGCGGGGCGGGGAGCGGGAGGGAGGGGGGGAGGTGCTCAAGAGGGTCGCGAGCGCTACGTGCGGCGGGGTGTTCAGGCCGGGCCGCGCTGTCGTGGCCTCGCGCCGCAGTGCCCGCTGCGAGTGGCGGCCATGCCGCGGCAAAGAGCCACGGCACCAAGCCCAGGGCCCTCAACAGGCCTCCCTGCCGTTGCTGGAGCCCTCGAGGGCCGATAGGAGGTGACACCCAAGAGGCCACCGCGCCTATGTTCACACAAGCCACGGGACCAGCACAGCCGGGGACCCGAGCCAAAGCCCACCACCGCTACGCAGCACCCCACCTGGTATCCCCAGGCGCCCAGCGCCGCTGCAGTGACATTGTACAGCCCCAGCTCCAGCCCCGCCGCCGGCAGGCTGCTCGCCGGCGCTGTCAGCAGCGCCGACGTCACCGCCAGCGCGCGCGCCGCCCAGCGCCGCGGCCCTGGCGCCGCCGCCGGCGCCGCGGCGTCACTCGTCGGCCACTTGCCCTCCGGCAGCGCGCCAGGTGCCGCACTCCTTGACGGCGGAGACACGACACCATCTAAGGATATCCGCTGCTGGCCCGGATGCTGTGAGGGGGCGGCGGCGCCATCGGCGGCGCCGTCGGCGGCGCCGCCGTGGGACCCTGCGCGGGCCCTGCGCATCACCGCCGCCTCCCAAAGGCTGTTGCCGGCGCCGCCGCCGCTGAGCGCGTGCACGCCGCTGTGCAATAGCGCCACCGCCTCAGCCTCGTCATACTGCGCGTCGCCGTACTGCGACCCGCTGTCGTACAGCGGCCGCAGAAAACCGTTGCCGTAATCAGAGGCTGCCGTGCGGCGGCGGTGCAGGTCGGGCGCGGCGCCGCCTGGGGCGGCGGCGGCAGCCTCTTCATCGCCCGGCGACGCCTCTGCTGCGGCGTCATTGGGCCGCTGCGGCGGCGCCGACGGCGCCGCTGAGGTGCCGCCGATGATGGCGGACGCGGCGGCTTTGGCACCCGCCTCCATAGCTGACCCAAGAAGAGCAACTAGGAGGAACAGGGAAGAGAAGAATGACACGCAGGCTGTGACAAGGGCCGCCGACGGGGGGCTGGGCAGGAGGAACAGCCACCGGAGCGTCGGGCCGCCAGACGCCCACAGGGCCGAGACCAGCAGCAGCAGCGCGGCGCCGGCGAGCTGCGAGGAGGGAGGGTACAGGGGTTTGGCAGGGCCAGGGACGGGGCGTGACGGCGCGAGGCCAGAGGAGGCAACGCAGGTGACGGCAGGCGGCGTGGGCGCGCAGGTGGAGGAAGCCCGTGCGTGGGGAGGGCCTGACCTGGTCACGCCGGCGCTGCGCTGCAGCCGGGCACCGCTGTGCGTTTGCTTCCAGAGTAGTCATGCTGGCTCGCGGCTCCGTGTCGCGCTGGGCGCGGGTGCCCGCGCCGCTGCCGTGTGCTTAGCCGGGGGCGGGGGCGTCGCGGTGCATGGTGCGTTTGGTTGTTCTCTTTGTCATATAGTCAACTAGCAGAGTAGCATGAAGCGATGCTGCTGGTAGGAGGGTCGAGGGCTTCAAGGAGACGATGCGTCCCGCCAATGGGGTCTGTAAGCGAAAAACGATGACGCCTTGTATGTGGCTGGAACTACTCGTGCGGTGGTGGCAAGAGCAAGCAGCTTCTTCCGGCTTGTCGGAAGGAGCTTCCTTTCCTTCCATGGCCAATCGATGCAAGTTGAGTCTTCTTTAGCGGCCGAACCCACAGCACTTGCTCAAACCACGCCGGCACACAAAGGACATCCCACTTGCTGCAGATATAATAGCCAAAATGATGCTGCAGCGCTCGGGTCCCATCCGTGCCAGCGCCCCCGCGCGCTCGGCTCGGCGCGTGGTCGTGTGCCAGGCCCAGAAGCCTGAGTCCTCCAACCCGATGAAGGCGGTCACCCTGCCGCTTGCGTCGATGGTCGCTGCGGCTCTAATTGCTGGCGCGGCGGTCCCGGACGAGGCCATCGCCGCGTCGCAGCGCTCGGGCGGCCGTATGGGCGGCTCCAGCGGCTTCGCTGCTCGCAAGGCGCCTATGTCGTCACCGCGCAACGTCCAGACGCAGTCTGCGTGAGTGTCGCCTCGGTGGATCCCTCGTGTCCACTCGTCGCAGTGCGAGGTTCTGTGGCACATGTGCGTGTGACTTGCAAGACGCAGCTCTCGGCCAGTTATGCCCTCGCGTGGGCTGCTCCACGTGCCTTGGCAATAAACTTGCGCGAGTCGCGCGACAACCGCAGACCACCTGACCTCCCACTATCCCGCTTGCCCGCAGGCCCGTCGTCAACAACACCACTGTCGTCGTCGCGCCTTCGCCGCCCATGTTCAGCCCCTTCGGCTTCAGCCCCTTTGGTGGCTTCGGGATGGGCTTCGGCATGCCCATTTTCATGCCGATGGGCGGCCTGTTCAGCGGTCTGCTGGGCCTGATGGCCATTTCGCTGCTGGCGAGCGTGGTCTTCAACGTCATCCGCGGCATCTCTGCTGCCTCGCAGGTGCGTGCCTTGGCATGCACACGCGAATGTTGCAGTGCTCGTGAGACATATGCGCTGAGCAAGGCGTAGGAGCAGTTGACCGACCCGCGGACCCAACGGTGACCCTCATCTCCCACCCCGCTCGGTCTTCCCGCCTTGCAGAAGGAGCAGAAGTCAAAGGACGACAGCTGGGGCGACCTGTAAGCGCCTTGACCGCTATCTAATCGGACGGAGCGCGTGAGAGGAGCGAAGAGTGCTTGCGTTGGCCGCTTTGTTCGGCCTTGTTGCGTGAAGGCCGCTTTGATGGGCCTCGTTGCTTGAAACTGTGCGCGTGGTCTTCGCTGGCGGGCCCGTGCTGTGCGCTATCGTGCGAATGCTGCCGCCGTTTTGCCTCTGTGAGCGCTTCGGTGGACTGTGAGGTGTGTGCCGGGTGTGGCCCTGGCAGCGGACTTGGTGAGGCTGGTTTGCAAGGACGCGTGGGAGAGAGGCTGATGTGACGTGGCTGATGCTGTTTGTGACGAACAATTTGATGCGTGGCCCCCGCAATCAAACAATAGATTGCTGCGCGTTGGCGCTGACACGCCCCTGTAGCGGATTGCCGCTGCCGTTCCCGTTCGTTGTGCACACCGAGTCTCCGTAACGGGCTCCGCCTAGCACGCTGAGCTGGAGGACATGCGCCTCATGACAATAAAAAGCCCAGAAGCCTAACAAGAAGGCACAACGGGGACGGCGAAAATAAATCTTCAAAATGAAAGCACGAAACCAGGTGTTTGCCGCAGTCCCCCACAGGCTACAGCACATATGACATCTGAACTTGCACCACCGCATACGACCCCCTGTCCACACCTCCTGGTCCACCCCACATCACACACAAGTGCGCAGTCTCTACAGGTCGATTCCTGAACGCTTGTGACCTCGGCCGCCACTGGTGGGTGGCGGTTGCGGACAGCTCTGACCCAAGCAGACCAAGCAGACCGCGGCACGCCGCCCCAGTGAGCTTCTCTGCTGCCCGGCCGCCGGCGTCCTGCAACCAGCACCCTCCATAGGCGCGGTAATACAGGCTTCTTCGCCACAATGCCGCACGTGCCTCGCTGCTTGCCGACCGTACCGCTGGCCCACTCACAGCAGCCACAGGCCGGCGGACCAGGAACCGCCTTCACGTCACTCACCCTGCTGGGCAGGCCTTCTGCGCTGCATCCAACACTCACACGCGACTGGCGCCGCAGGCTTGGCCCGTGTACTCATGCACAACAACAACGCTACAACAACAAACTTGCTACGGCATGCAGCGGCACGAGCACAAGTCAGCCGGAAGCGGGTCCGTACCTACTCGCTTCACACTGATACACGCACAGTGCCGTTCACAGGGATACTGGTACACTGAACGACAGCGCCTCATTGCGCGCGGCCCGCGGCGCCCCGATCTCCGCGCCCACTCCACCACAACCTCCGGGCTCGCCAGCACCTGCCGTCCTCCCGAGGCCGGAGCTGCATCGGCCCCCCCAGCCATGGCGGCGCCACTCGCGAACCTGGACGGCCGTTACTCGGTGATCTGCAGGAAGGTCTTGTTCAGCGTCCTGCACGGCGACAGCCACAGGCGGGCAGGGACGTGTGTTCCATTTTATAGGGCCGAGATAGAGTACCGCCCCTCAGCGGCGCGTGTGACCCTTAGCGGCGCGCCGTGCCCCGCACTGTACCCCACCGTCCAGCCGGCATACGCGCCCGGATGCTGCGCGTGGGCTGCAGCCGCACGCCGCCGCAGGCAGGCCCCCCACCTGCGCAGCACGGTGGTGTTGTCTTGCGCGATGCGGCCCAAGTCCTCCTGAGGCACGAGGCGGAGGAGCGGGGATGGCGGCATGGACCGCGGTCAGCAACACTCGGCCAGGGGCGCAAGAGCAGGCGTGCGATCCAGCCCCAGCCCCAGCCCCAGCCCCAGCCCAACACACACTTTCGTCTCTAGCAGCACATCTGGTTATCCATCACAGCACCGTGGGGTGCGGATGCGCGGCAGCGAGGCGGATGCAGGGCAGCTGTCGTCGCCGTTCTCCAGCGTACTGCACCGCCCGCCGCACACCACCCCATTTGCCGCCCAACGCTCGCTACTGCCACACTCCTTGTGCCCTCGGCTTGCTGCTGCGGCTAGTGCACACCCTCATCAGCCGCGGTGCGCCTGCACCTGCATCTCCAGGCCGATGTGCTCCCGCAGCCGCATTATGCGCTCCGCCACCTCCCTGCACGCATCGCGGCAGGCGAGCAGAGCAGGGGGCGTGGCCCTCACGTCCATGACATTCTATGCTGGGCTCCGCGACACGCGGCGGGTGTACGCTCGGGCTCCTCCCAGCCGCGTACAGGCCCGGAACCCGGAAGGAGGCAGCCGCCGGCAACACGTCCAGCGACCCCGGGTCGGGCATCGCCCAGGGCGCAGCAAGGGCGACGTGTGTGCTTGGACGGAGGCGAGCAGCACACACCCATCAGGCACTCGGCAGGTGTAGCACGGGCGCCGTTGCTGCGGCAGCCCCTTCGTCGGCCGCCCCAGGCGCCGCATGCCAAGTGCCGTACCGTGGGCTGACCTCCCGCACGCCGTTGAGTACGGCCTCAGCCGCCGCCGCACAGGGCACGGACGACCGCCGCGGGTCCTGGGCGGCACGTGGCAGGAGCCGGGGCCGACGAGGCGCAGGCGTGGGTGCGGCTGCGAGGGTGCACAGCCGCAGCGCGGCCTGGCCGACTGTGCCTCGTGCCCCGTTGGCTAACCGGACTTGCCCATTGCTTCTGCGTTGCTAGCCATTTCCAGCACGGCATCGTACTTCGCAGTGCATAGTTGCTGTCACGCATGCGCCTTCGCTCTAGTCGACCCGGTACCGGATGATGCTGTGCCGCCTGCTGACTGCCCCGCCCCACCTCCACCGTCTGCCACGGCGCCGCCGCCAGCGCCACCAGCCACTCGTCCGGGTCCGAGGAGCCGTCCATGATCTGCACCGCGCCCAGGCATCAACCAAGCACGGGTGGCGCTTACCACAGCACGCGCGAGGAGGGGCACGCCCGGTGATACAGGGGAGGCCGATGAAGCCCTCGTATCGGTATCTTAGTCAACAGAGTCGGTATGGGTTATCGAGCCGAATCGTCAATGCATCGATCAAATCAACCTCAGGTACAACGACTGGGCCGATTGGTGGGGCAGAGGCGAGCCCTGCAGCCAGCACGCGCCAGGCCCACGGCTCCACCACCACAGGGCGCCTCCCCGGCCCTGGCACCGCCCCACCAGCGGGTTCTCCGACACATAGTTGTGCAGGAAGTAGTGCAGCTCGCCGTTGGTCTCGTACAGGTAGTTGAGCGTGGTCTTGACAGCCTGGGGTTAGAGGGGAAGGCAGACCACAACCGCGAAAGGCGAAACGCAAGCGAACAAGCAAACAATACAGGGAGGCGTGGCAGCGCGGGCGGGGTGTGGTGGGCGCGCCGGCTCGAGCCTTGCAAGACTGACCGCATCGGGCTGCGGGTGAGCGGTGAGGGCGGGGTGCCCGGCCCGTGGCAGCCAGGCATGACGCAGGGCGTGGCTGCAAAGGAGCGCAGCTGCTGCGGGCTCTGGCCCTGGCGGCGCCGTGTCGCACGCGTGGGGCACTGCCGCTGGCGCAGTGAAAATGCGCTGCGCAGGAGGCGGGCTGCTGGGCTGGCTGCGGGACACGGAACACCTGGCGGCAGGCTGGGCCTAGCTGGGGGAAGGGCGCGCATTGAGGACCCACTTGGCGTGTCAGGAGGCACTTGAGCAGGCGCGTGGTCTCGTAGCTGGGTGGGGCGGCGGGTGCGCAGAAAGGGCGGGGCGGGGGTCGCGGGGTGCTTTGACCAAGGGCACGAACGTGTGCATAGGGCTGGGCAGCGCGGCTGCGCCTGAGCCCACCTGAATGCCGTCCGGCCGACGGCGCCGGCACGGACCCTCCGCTGCTCGTGCCCCTGTGCGGGTAGCGCACGGTGCTCGCGACACGAGCGGGCGAGGCGGGGAAATGGCGGGTGCGGGTGTGTTGCACGCGCCCCGGCACAGCTCCTGCGCTGTAGCAGCATTCGGACCGGTTTAGTCTCGGGAGCTGATAGTGTCGGAGGCTGGGATCGGCAGTGGCGCCAACTTTGCACAAGGGGATGACAGATGCCCGTGTAGGGTTTGTAACACCGAACTGGCAATGGCTTGTGCAACGTATGCAGCTGCAACGATGCCTATGAAATGATAACAGGCGCGTTCAATTCCGCTTGTTCTAGTATCGGCATCGACTTCCCCATTCCGAGTTCGAGACCACGTCAACCTAATAAACGCAAAGTGGCATTCGTACGTACACTGCTACCGATTCGCGGTGACCAGCTGCTGTTGTGTGCTTGATTCGGCCTTAACCGACTTTCATCTTTGCCGGCTTGTTGCCAAGCGTCACCTAGCTTGGCGTACTGGTGCCTGAGTAGCAGCAGTCAAATTTGCAGGCCATGGGGCGCGGCCAGGTGCGTCGACTTGCTGCTGGGCCGCCGGGCGGCGGCTGTCGCCGACACGAACGCGCACTCGTCGCGACGCCTTGCAGAAGCGCTCATGGGGCGGCGGCGGAGGCCGTGGAGGTGGCCGCGGCGGCAACAACTGGCAGCAGGACAAGAAATCCAACCCGGGCAACTACAACAAGCACAACTTCCTGCCTCGCGATGATGTGAGCTCGGCATGCCGTAGCGGCCAGGCCCAGTCTTATGCAAAAGCTCGGTGCTGTCAGCAGCCTCCGCCTCGGTCCGCATGCATGGCGCTTCGCGTAGCAGCCAGCAGGCACGGCTGGCTGCACCGCCGGGCCGGGGCCCAGGGGGGCTGCCGGCCACACGCTGCGACCGCTGCCGGCGCCGCTGCTGGCCCCGGCCCCTGCCCGCCAGCCAGCTCGCTGCCGCCGATCTGCAGGCGCTGGTGACCCGTTCGCTGCCTGACGCTATGGCCTGAACGCTCGCTGCCGCGCAGATGTCAAACGCGGCGTTCGAAGAGTACTACCGGGCTCAGGTGCGGCGTCCTCTGCGTCCCCCGCGCCTGGCACCTCGGCGCGCGCCATGTCGCTGCGCAGCATGAAGCCCCACACCCTACCCCGACGTCGCCGCGTGCTCCTGCCCTTCTGCCCTGCCGCCTGCCCACCTCCTATCCCCCGGCACGCTGCGCCACCGCGCAGCTTTTGGGCCGCGCGCCCCCATCGCGCGCTTGCCTCCCCTCCCACCTTCCACCTCCACCTCCCATCGTCCTTTCTCCCACACCCCGATGCCGCGCCCATGTCCGTGCTGTCCCCACCTCTACCCCACTAACCCACCACCCACGCACGCCCTCAGGACATCATGCCGGCCGACGAGTGGCCCGCGTTCCTGGACACGCTGCGCAAGCCGCTGCCCGTGACCTTTCGCATCAACGGCGGCGGCAAGTTCGCCGACCACCTGCGCGACAAGCTCACCACCGACTTCTTCGCGCGCCTAGGCAAGGGCGACCTCATGGTACGACCTGCTGGCGCCCTGGCCTAGCCATGCGCTACCGTGTTGCCTCTAGCTTCGCAGCAACACAGGAAGCGAACCACCCAGTAACCTAGCAGACAGCAGCTGGGAGGCAGCTAGGCATGCTGGGCCGCCCTCGCGCCTGGTTTGGCACCGCCGCACGGCCGGGAGGTTCTGGAGCTGCAGGCTGACACCATGGCGCAGAGGCGGATGCACGCCGCCCTGGCGGCGCAGCTCGCAGCTCGCAGCGGCTCAGGTGCAAGCACGGCAAGCAACCGCATGGCGCTCCCGCTGCGCCCCTGGCTGCCGCGACGCAGGTGGATGGCGAGCCGGTGACGCCGCCGCGCATGCTGCCCTGGTACCCCAACGGCTACGCCTGGCAGCTGGAGTTCAGCCGCAACCAGCTGCGCAAGCTGCCTCTGCTGGGCGCCATCCACGACTTCATCAAGCACGCCAATGATGCGGGTAGCATCAGCCGGCAGGAGGCGGTCAGCATGGTGCCGCCGCTCTTCCTGGACGTGCAGCCCCAGCACCGGGTGGGTCGGCTGGCTTCGCATGTTTCGAATGCTGCAATTGGACGTGCGGGATGCGGCTCTGCGGCCGCCCTATCGCCCCGTTTCCTTCAGCCGCCTGCCGCCACTCGCCCCGTGGCATACCAACCCAGCCCAACACAACCCCAACACAACCCTCCAGGTCCTCGACATGTGCGCGGCGCCGGGCTCTAAGACCTTCCAGCTGCTGGAGGCGCTGCACGCCGGCAGCCGCCCCGGGGAGGTGCCGCCCGGCTACGTGGTGGCCAACGACGCCGACTTCATGCGCTGCAACCTGCTCACCCACCAGACCAAGCGCGTCTGCTCGCCCTGCCTGCTCGTCGTCAACCACGACGCCTCGCGCCTGCCGCTGCACCTGCTGCCGCCCAAGCCTGCGGCGCCTGCGGCGCCGGCCGGCGCCGACGGCGCCGCCGCTGACGCGGCGGCGGTGGCCGCGGCGCCTGACGGCAGCGCCGAGCCCGCGACGGCGGCGCCGCGGCGGCAGGAGATGCGATTTGAGCGCATCCTGGCAGACGTGCCGTGCAGCGGCGATGGCACGCTGCGCAAGAGCCCCGACATCTGGCGCCGCTGGAACATCAGCGGCGGCAACAGCCTGCACCCCATCCAGCTGCGCATCGCGCTGCACGGCGCGCGGCTGCTCGAGGTGGGTGCCGCGGACAGCGGGCGTGCTGGGCGGGCAATGGGGCCATATGGGGGTGTGGTGGTGGCACGCACCATCCGGCATCCGCGCACGGCATGGGCGCACACGCGCATTCCACAGCGCAGCACAGCACGGCACGGCTTCGTGACGCGCGGGGTAGCGGTTCAATCAGTGCAACTGGTCAACTTGTCGTAACGGCACCGGCCCCTGCGGGACCCGGCCTAACGAAGCAGTGCTTTTCGTTTCTTAAGTCTGACGGCAGCACCGCAGCAGGCGCGAGCGCACGCATAGCTCAGGTGTACGGTGCATTGCAGCACGGCGCCACACTGCACGGCTGATTAATGATAACTGCTTCTGGTAAACTTGTCGTACGGCGATTCGCCCCCGCGGGGGCTTGCCCTGACGATGC
>BDDC01000668.1:8492-21968 GCA_001662425.1 Chlamydomonas sphaeroides
TATCTGCTCTGCACGTGTGGCTCGCGCGAGGCGGCCGCTTGCCCAGTGCTGAGGTCTAGATAGACCTGGCTTGGTGCGGGCACTGGGGCAATGCCAGCTGCCGCGCCCTGCACGTCCCTGTGACAGATATATGTTATGGATAGATTCCTGCCTGCTTTTAAGCCCGCCTGTGAGTAGCTGTACCCTTGCTGCTGCTGCCGCAGTGCGACGCCACACCATCGCCACCTTCGCCACCTACGCCACCGCCTCCACCGCAACCGTCCAGCTACGTGAAAGGGTCGCTGCTGCCGCCGCTGCCGCCGCTGCCGCCGCCGCCGCCGTCGCCGCGGCCGCCGTCGCCGCGGCCGCCGCTGCCGCCGCCGCCGCCATCGGCCGTGCTAAATGCTGGCAGCGCCCAGTGAGTCCCAGCGAGCCGGCCGCGACGGACACGCCACGATCGACACGCAGCAGTGTCTGGCACGCACGTGGTCGAGGGATGCGTGCGGCCTCGCCTCAGCCCGGCTCCCAGCAGTGTGATGAGCGAGCAGTGCGTGGATGGCTTGACGTTGCCTCATGCGGACGGGGGCGGGCCGCTGCGTGCTCGCCATCATGCGAAGGGTTGGATTGCGCTGCCGGCAACTCATGCATCACGTGCCAGCAGGCAGCAGGCCCCGTCTGCCCCACCCTTCTTCTACCCGCTCTTGTTATTACGTATCTATAGCACCCCGGATGTATGTGTGGTGCTTGTGTGGGCGGCGGTGCTATGTGGCGCTGGCTTCTTGTACGTAATCGACCCCCAGCAGCTAGCCACCCACCCACGCCACCCACGCCCCGCACCCCACCCACCCACGCCTTAATGCCAGGTGGTACCTGTTCATCGCGGTGGCTGCGGGCGGCATGTCCGGCCTGGCGGTGGCGGTACTGGCCCTCACCCGCAGCCGCAAGGCCACCTGGGCCACGGTGCTGCTGGGGTCGCTGGACGTGTTCAGGTCGGTGCGGGCGAGGTGCTAGAGGTGGCTGTGGCCGTGGTGGCTGGGGCCGACAAGGCCGGGTGTCCGCCGGCTGCCTTGCTTGCCATCCAGTTCACCCTATTCACCCCGCAACTTGCTAGCTTGCCGACGACCCTGATTGTTCTCCAATCCCCGCCTCCCCGCCCAGCGACTCGCTTTACCTGCTCACGGCCTCCTTCTACCTCAGCTTCTTCCGTTGGCTGGTGCTGGGATGCATCTTCGTGCAGGTGGGCGCGTGCGTGCATGTGCGGGGTGGCCGCTAGATATATAGTTGCGAGCCGCGCGCCGCCCCTGCTAAAACAACACACAACAACACACAAGGTGATACACCCAGCGCAGCGTTTGTACAACAACAAGACCCATACACGGAAGCACCTGCAAGATAGAGAGCCGAGTGTGGGGGGTGTCTAGGGTGTCGCAGTAGTGCCAGAGCACGTCAGCCGGTTGGTCAATGCTAGCCTTGCGCCGTGAACCACACTCACCCACACACCCTCGCTTGTTCTGGCCCGTACATACCGCATGTTTACGCATGCGAAATTTAGTACATTGCTCTCCCGCCGCCCATTGCTACCGACCGCAGCTGCTGCCGTTCCTGGCCTCGGACGCGGTGGGGCCCTGGGTGCTGGTGCTCCTGCGGAGGGTGCAGTTGGGCTTGACTGCGGCACTGGCCTGGCACATCAAGCTCGTTAAAGCCATCAAGCCGGGTGAGGGGTGGGCGGGTCGGGGCTATGGAGAGTGGCAGAGATGGACGACAGAGATCCGCCGGCACCAGTGGCTGCTGGGAGGGGCAACGTAGAAAGGTGTTTGGCGCGCGCAGCCAGCACATACACACCGGGCCCGTGGCTTGCATGTGCCAGACCATGCCTCGCACGCACGCGGGCTTGGGGCTGCCGTGCACGTGCATGGCCCGGGTTGTGCTCGCTCAAACCCAAACCAGCTGGCAGCGACCCAGCATATGTGCGGGCCGTGCATCACTGGCGGTGCGACCTTACATGCATGCCTTGCTTCGCTGCGCGCGCCCTCTACGACAACCCATCAACCTCGGCTGTCTATCTATCTCTCGGCCTGCCTTCTGCCCTGCAGAGTCCCTGATCAACCTGCTCCTCATCTTCTTCGGCTGGCTGTTCCTGCTTGTGCACGGCATCCTTGCCGCCGTGGCGCTCGTGGTGGTGGCCCTCTACACGGCCCTCATTGCCGCGGCAGGCCTGCTCCATGTCCTCCTCGGGCGCTGGGCGTGGCTGCCGCTGCAAGCTGTGCTGCGGGGCTGTGGCTGGGCGCTCAACGGCATGGCTCAGGCGGTGGCGGACCAGCAGTCGCTTGGCGGCAAGGCGGCCATGGGTGCGTGCGCGGCCGGCAGAAGCAGTGGGCCGGATTCGTTGGCTGACGCCGGCGCCTGGGGGCAATGGCCGATGCCCAACCGTGCTGGCTGGACCCGCGGACTTGCCGCCGGGTTTGTTTCGCATACCCTTGCTAGCGTGACTCTCTGTTCCATCGCATTAATTGCCGCAGCTCAGGCAGAATGCGCCCCTCCGCCCACATACCACTCACTCCCGGTGGCCCTTATTCGTCGCCAGGCTTGGCCGCCGCCCTGGGCTCGGTGCTGGTGGCGGCTTTGGCCGGCGGCAGTATGATGCTGCTGCCGATGGCTGGCCTGCGCTGATGGCGGCGATGTGCTTCCTGGCCGTGGGCTGCTTCATGGTGATCACCAAGATATACGTCATTGACATCTGCCGAGTGACCTGGCAGCGCACGTGGCTGGGCGCAGTGGCCTCGCAGCTGGCCAAGCCCAGCCAGGCCACCACAAACTACCTCATCCTGTGGTAAGGCCGCTCATCCGGCGGGCCGCTCACGCGCGCACAGCGATCGAGCTCTGGGACGTCTCTCGCTCTGGGACCCGCACGGGCGATACGGGCCCTAGCGACCTGCGGTGGCTAGGGCCCGTCGCCTGGTTCTTGTCGGGAGCCAACGGGATGCGTGCCACCCGCTCGCCCACCACTTCCTCCGTCCCTCCCTTTCTCCCTCTCGCCGCCTTACCTCCCACCCTCCCTCCTGCTACAGGGAGATTCTGCTGGAGAGCATTCCACAGCTGGTGCTGCAGACCTTGAACAACTTCACGGGCAGCGCCTGGGATTTTGTGGCCATCTTCTCAATCGCCGTGTCAGGCTTCCTGCTGCTTAACTCGGTGGGGCTGGGCAGGGGCATAGGGGCCACGGTGGATGCGGTGGAGGGCGGGGCCGCACAGTTGAGGATGGGAGCAGGGGTGGGACGCACAGGTCGGGCTGTGCCGCGCTGTGCTGGGATGGGTGGGCCTGCTGGTGTATGTACCCACCGCCGCGGCGGTGGGTACGACGTACAGCGTGCCACGTGGTGCTCGCTAAAGCTCAATCTACTAACTCGACCACGTGGGCAGGGGGCCGGCGGCCGCTGGGCTGCGCAGGGCTGAGCCAGGCACACGAGATGGTAATGGCGAGGAAGGCTGGGTCGACGGGGTTAGAGGGCGGGTGCAGCTAGCCAGGGCCCTGCGCCGCATGCCCGCCAGAAATGACGGCATGGCATGCCCATACCTGCACACACTGTCGGCGGCAGATGTACTACATAGTCTTCAAGATGTTGATCCAAAAGATGCCATTCTCCGACATCCCGCTCGATGACTCGTTCGTAAGTGCCGTACATACAGGATGGATAGCGCTCATCAACGCACCGACCGCCGTCAGAACCAGGGCGCCTTGAGGCACCACCGGGCTAGCTTTTGCTTTCTTCTTCTCGTGCATGCTGGCTGCCCAGTCCCCCAGCCAAAATTGCGAGCCCCGCTTCGGAAGGTCCGCCACATACACAGCCATGGAACGGAGTTACGCTAACTCGGCCCGTCTCCGTAACACTGCAAACAGGTGGGGACGCTGCTGGGGTGGCTGTACGACGCACTGGACAAGTGCGCGGGCGGGCGGCTGCCCAAAGCAGCCCAGACGTCGGCTCCGGTGGAGCGGGCGATGCCCAAAGACGGCAAGGGCGGCGATAGCGATGGCGCAACCGAAAGCTGTGTGCAGGGCAGCGGCGGCAAGGCAAAGGGCAGCGACGTGGAGGAGGCACACTCGCCGGGCAGCAGCTCTGACCTCATGACTGCCGTCGCATACCCCGGGTGAGTCAGCGGCCAACGCAATGGAAGGCAGCGACACTGGTGGGGGCCGAAGTAGCGGTCGGGCGGGCGCTCGACTACCAAGCCCCACATGCTGACGCACGTGCGGCAGCCCGCGTGCAAAAGCGCGACTACTGCCTGCGAGCAACACTGCACACATCGTCCCCTCTCCATCATACTCCCCGTCATGGCCGCCTACCTCCTGCCTGCCTGCAGCTCCAAGGTCAGCCCTTTTCGCGACGATTCAAGGCGCAGCAGCAGCCCCTGCAGCAGCAGGGTCCGGCACAGCAGGCGCAGGGGCAGGAGGAGGAGGAGCTGCAGCCAGAGTCCAAGCCGCCGCCCATGTCCTTCGCAGCGTTTGGTGTGTGATCGAGCTAGTGAAGCCTGATCGGAAAAAGGCTCATGACGCACGCCTGCAACGCACGGCGGCTGCGGGACCACCCACAGGCTTGAGTATGGTCGATTCTCTCGCAGCAGGGGCCTCGGCGCAGCCAACGCACGGGCATGGGATAAGGGAACGCAAGCAATGAGGCTGAAGCACGTTTAGGACCGATCAGGCGGTTGAGGTCGCAGGATGTATGGCCTGTTCAGATGGATAGGGTGCATGTACGTAATGTGCGCATGTAAGGCTTGATTGTGATTCATGTGCGGCATGGATTGATGGGCCTGTACGGGTGGATATGGCTGGTCCAGCATGGTACTGTGGATACTGTGGAACGTCACAAGTAATGTAAACGGGGGGTCGTGGCTATATTGATACCCCCAAACTGCAATTTCACTTATGATACGTTTAAGCAAGCCTATATGCATGTGGTGAGGCGCCAGGCGAGCAACGACTGGGGGCCGCTCCCATCTGCTGCCTATCCGATGCGCACCCGTCCGTCGTACCATCAGCCGTCATCAAGCAACGTACGGCATGCATGTGCCGCCGCCCGCGGCCAGCTGGCTTGACTGGGGCAGGATGGGAGCAGCAGCGGCCGGGCCGGGCTGAGATTAGGCAAACTGTCCGTGAAGGTAGGTTGGGCACGGAGAGGGACAAGGTGTGCACCGCGGCGTACGTACCGGCAGCGGCCAGCACACGCACCAGCGAGGCAGCGGCGCACCGGTGGCAGTGCGCCCCAGCGTTGCCCTCTGTCGGCTTCACTTGATCCACCAGCCCGCAGGTACCACGATTTCATAATGGAGATCACGTCTGGGCGGGGGCACCTTCCATGGGCTGCTGTCGTGCATGTGAGGGGGGCAGGTATGGACGGACATGCCTGGGCACCTTTCTGAACGCCTGTGGGGTGTCGCAGCAGTAGCCGACGCCGTGGCCCACCCACCGGTGGTGCTCTTGCTTGTGGATTTCACTAATTTGAGGGCCAGGCGGTTGCTGATTGTACAAATAGATAATAACGCAGATGGTTCCGGCCTATGTGAGACACGTGTCGTTGCATTCAGCAGGGCAGGCGTGCATGAGAAGACCCCACGCCGACCACCAGCAGCAGTTGGCAGGCGCCAACAGGTCAACAGCAGGCGCTCTGATGACGGGGGTTCCCCTCCTGCTCGGCCATTGGCCCCCAGAGGTTGTCATTTCAGGCATCGGCGTTTGGATACAATAATAATATAAAGGTAGTATTTTGTGTATGTGGTCGTGCAGGTCAGCGAGCACAGCGGAGGGGCGTTTCGAGCCGAGTTGTGTGAGGCGGGACTGTAAATTTTTGCGGATGGTCGCTGTGGCCCTGACGACCGAGCGTTTTGCGTCGCCACTCAACGCCAGCCCCCACGTAGCGTCATACTACACTAACGACGCACAGGACTGGGGATTCGGAGCGGCGCACGACGCCCACAGCGCGCCATTCATTCCATGGGCTGTCGTACGCACACCCGCCACCGGGGCTCCGGGGGCCGCAGAGGCCGAGAAGGCCGTGGCCTGGGCCGCCATGTCCGCCGAAGCCGCAAAACACTCGCCGGCGCCAACACTGACGGTGATGGCCGTTTCACACGGCCACACCGCCGCATACTCAAGGTGGCTCGCACACCCGCAGGTCCATCACGTCCTGACCCTGCGAGAGGGGTGGGTTGCGCGCGCGTGGAGTGGAGGGGGGTGCCGCAGGAGCAGGGCCAGCGTACGTGGGGCAGGCACGGCCATTGTCATTGTAGGAAACACAGCAGGGTGGGAGCACTATGCGAGGTGCCGGCCGGACCTTGAGGCTACCCTACGAGAGGCGGACCAGAGCATACCCGGACGACTGCCCGCTGGGGTTCCCCCAGAGGCGGGCACGCTGGCCGCGGCCGCGCGCAACGCACTGCGGGCCGAACGGAAGCTGCGCAGGGACGACACGTACGTGGCAGCTGTCAGACCGCCCACCACCACCACCGCCAAGGGTGCCCGCCGCTGGAAGGGCCGCACCAGCGGAACTGGAGGCCCTGGCGTCCGCGTTCCCGGCGACCATCCCGCTCGCGCACGATGGCGGCACCCACTGTTACGTCGACGGCTCCCTGCGATGCGACCCAGATGAAGGGTTGCAACTTGCAGCTGCGATATGGAACGCACGCAACCGACGCTCAGCTGATACACATCGACCAAAGTTTGGCATTGGGCACGCCGGTGGCCAGCATTCTCCGCTGCGAGGCCAGCGCAATCAAACAAGCACTGCGCATGTTTAGCGACGCAGAACACCTCAAAATCTGGCCGGACAGCCTCGTAAGTATCTGGCTAGTGCTCCGCACAATACAAAAACCGCATGGACTACACCTGGCGAAGCACAGGCACCTGTTCGGCGAGATAGCCGAGCTGCTGCGACAACACTCCGCGGCCGGCCTCAAGACGAGCCTCTCCCACGTCCGCTCCCATAGTATTGATACCCCAAAGGGCAATGTTATCGTTGATGAAGCTGCAGGATTGGCAGCTCGCGGAAAGGTTGAATGTGAAGTTTCTGAGAACAGCAACGTGTAACCGTACGAGCAGCTATCATGGCCACACGCCGTAGACGAACACGGCGAGTTGCTCAGGCCCCTACATAACTTGCACGCGGATGTGAAGCGGTGCTGCGACGCAGCGGCACATGACGGCTACACGAATGAAAGCTTGTACCTAAGCGGCTTTGACAAAGAAGCAAAGCTACTGGACGGTGGAAGCACAAGTTTATAGGCCACAGCGCCAATCTTGGCAGCGATAGTAAAAGGACCAATGAACTTTGAAAGGAGCTTCTTTGTGCCTTATGGGAAAGCAGACAGGGGATCTCCCGTGCAAGTGCGAGCTAGCAGCGCACCTAGCTCTGTCTTTGCACAGTACAACGGTTACAACGGTCGGTGGCGGGCGTGGGGACTCTTCCCACACACGGCATGCCCCCTGACCGTCAAGTAGTGCCTGCACATGCTGCATGGTCCAGCAGGACGCCAGACTTGCGGCGCACATGCAGACAATGGGCATGTTACTGTGCAGGCGGCACACCTCGTACCACAAGGCCGCCCCAAGCTGTCGTGGCAGTGCATACCTGTGCATGGCGTATGCAATATTGGGATCGATAGATACAGGCAGCAATGTACAACAGATACAGAAGTCGGTTGTGCGTGCGGGCTGCCCCGTGGACGGCACCGTGGGCGGCCCCGTAGCATCCGCGCCCACCATTCCCCGCCCATCAGCAGAGCGCCATACATCAGCTTGCCGCACCAAGAGAATGATAACAATACCATCCTTCCACTGTAATAATCAACACACCATCCCACTACATATATAACATCGGGCTGCCCCACACGCGGCCTTGCTCGCTGCCTCTGCTGTCCGTCCCCTGCCCAGGTGCCCAACCTGCCGCAAGCAACCTGTGCCCATCCTCAAGCAAGCCGATGTGGCGGGCCTGACTGCGCCGTTGCAGCGGCGTGGATCAACGTTACTTGACACAGAATTCCGACCCACGAAACATATATATACAGCAGCAGACAGCGGGCTACGGGGCTGCCTGCCGCAGCGCATCCAAGACACCCCCTCACGCCCCCTCCTCTGTGGCGTCCGCAAGCCAGCCTCTCTCCCGTCTCAACCGCTCCAGCAGCGCCTGTGACCAGGCAGGGGAGTGCGGCGGAAGGAAGGGGTACTTGAAGGTGGAGGCTGTCGGGCTCAATGCCGTCCCAGCATAGCAGGCAGGGGATTGCGGTGCAAGCCTTGGGTCAGCAGGCCGCCACAGGGCCGCCGGTGCCAGCTGCCTCCACCTTCTGCCAGCCTGCCCTGCCTGCGCATCACGCGCTGCATCGTACTTCTACACTTGTGACCTATTGCGCCACGCGCAACTATGATGGTCCCAGCATGATATGAGCTCCAGCCATACTATCCCTGCTCTGCTCCACCATGCTCTCGCTTGCCCCATGACCCCCATCGCCCCCCGTCTGCCCCCTTGACCACCACGCACCTGCGAGGTCAGCCACGCCCCCGGTATGCGGTACTTGATGCCGGCCCAGCGCGGCACGTGCGGCAGCGCCATGGCGTGCAGGCTGCCGGGGGGCGGGGGTTGAGGGCGGGACGAGGGCGGGGCGAGGGCGGGGTGAGGGCGGGGTCACAGGGTTACAGGGTTACAGGGTTACAGGGTTACAGGGTTACAGGGTTACAGGGTTACAGTAACGGCTGCGGAGCGCAGCTGCAGGCTGGTGGCCCCAAAGTCGCGGGCACAGGGGCACATGGCTGTGCGGTGCGAGTTAAAAAGTTAAGGTTCACGACATGGTGGAGTACACCAATCGTATATTCAGGAGGGCAGCCGTGCAATGGGATGACGCCCCACGACCACCGCCGGTGTTTTTTTTTGCGAGGCGAGCGTATGTGCACATTGCGGGTGTGGGTTTGGGCGCATGGGCGCGCATGCCCAGATGAAGACGCGCTGGGAGGTGCGGGGCTGGGGCCGCAGGAGTTTGGGAGCGTGGGCTGCGCTGGGGTGCGGGCGCAGAAGGGGCAAGGGCACGGGTATGGGTCCAAGCCCAAGTCCACAGGCCTCGCCATCCCGCCCGCTGCACGATCAGCCCACTGCCACTCCAGCCCCGCCTCAATGTAGGTGGTCAACCACCGGCAACACGCACATATACATACATGTGAGTGTTTCATGTCACGAATAATACCAGACTGGTATATCAGCGTATAGAAGGCCCACTCAAGCCCCGCCTCACTGCAAGTGGTCCACGGATCTGAAGGGCGGCGGGTGGTAGCCCAGGAGGGTGGCGGCACCGGGGGCAGCGGCCGTTGCCAGCAGCTGCCGCCCAAGCGCTTCCATGGCCGTGGCTGAGCGGGGGAGGCGCAGGGTCACGGGGCAGGGACTCTTGAGTCGCTCGTCCGCCGTTGGGACTTCTTCGGTTCGGATGGGCCGTTACCGCTGGTGGTTTAGCAGCAGTGAATGCTGGTGGGCTGTGGTCCGAGGCGCCACTTAGGCGCTGAGCAGGTCCCCTGCCCGCGGGCCGCCACGGTGTTTATTCCAGCGTGCTGCAACCCCTGGGCCCATGGGCCTGGTCAGGGATCGTACCAGCGGCACCTCGGGCTGAGAGCCGCACGCTGAGAGCTCCCGGATGCCTCCTCACCCTCCCCTCCCTCCCTGCCATGCCGTGCCGCGGATCGTGCCTCCCCCTTGCCTTCACGCCCTTCGATCGTCGCACCCACCCAGCTCCAGGTGCTGCGGCCCCAGGCTGCGGGTGTTGGCCACATGGGCTCGAGGCACCACCAGCAGGTGCAGCGCGGCGTCGGGGCGGATGGAGGCAAAGGCGAGCAGCTGCTCGTCCTGGGGGTGATGCAGGGAGTGCGCAGTTCGGGGAAAGTGTGGAGTGCCTAGATGGCTGCCGGGTTCATCATGGCCATGGTTATGTTTCGGAAAGGCGTGAATGGTACGTAGTGTGCGGGGAGGCCAGATGCGGTCATCAGCTGCCTTCAGGTGACTTTACGAGAGCTGCGTACCTGGTAGATGACGCGCTCCTGCTCCTCGCCGCGCGCGATGGCACAGAAGGGGCAGCCGGGGCACGGTTCGTCGGCTGTGTATTGTCGTTTCTTGGAAGATGGCCAGCAGGAGTCGCAGCAGGGCATCTGAACGAATGTGACTGCGCGCGGTGCGGCTGCAGGCTCTTGCGCGCGGCGGGAAGTACTTGGAAATGCAACTTCGTTGCGCGTTGCGGCTGAAAGCTATGGTACAGAATGACTCTCGGGCAGCTCGCAGCTCGTTGCAGTATCAACGTTTGGTGGGCATTTGGTGACCGGCAGTGCAATGCAGTACGAGCGAGAAGTCCGAGTCACCAAGGCCCTGCGATACGACGAGCGTGCTGGTCCATGTTCATTGATCCTGCCTTATTCTCTGCAGTCGACTAGCACGAATATCAAGGACCAAGAAGCCGGCGCCCGCATCCGAGCGCCCGACAATCACGGCAGGACGGCCCCTCGGCACGGCCGGCGCGACCCAAGGCTCCCCGCAGGTCAGAACGATGGCCTTGCAAGGCGGCGAGCAGCTCTCCTCACTTGAGCTGACTCACGGCCTGAACAGGCACGACACGCCCACAGCACGAACCCTACCCCGCGCGCGGGGCCTGACGCGACCCCTCTCCTCCCCTCTCCCCCGCGGCCGACAGTTTGCAGATGAGCGAGAGCCCCTCAAAGGTCCTCAAGCCCGAGAGTAGCAGGGATGGGACACTCGGGGGCGCTGGGCAGGCCGGGGGGCTACCCACCCCCACCTGGCCCAGTTCCCCTCGGGGCGGGCACCAAGTTGCGCTGGGCAGGCCGGGGGGCTAACCCACCCCCACCTGGCCCAGTTCCCCTCGGGGCGGGCAACAAGTTTCGCTGGGCAGGCCGGGGGGCTACCCACCCCCACCTGGCCCAGTTCCCCTCGGGGCGGGCACCAAGTTACACGCCCTCCGCGAGGTGGGGTTGACACACTGCACGGCATGCCGTAGGCTCCCTCGACTCCCATCCCTCTCTATCCGCCCCTCTCCCTGGCCCGTCCCCTACCTGTCTCTCATTCCCCCACTCACCGCGCGCCCCTTCCCTCAGGTCCTGGTGAGCAAGCCCCTGCAGCTGGCCTTTGTTGCCTACCGCGCCTTCATGACTAGTCTCAACATAGCCACTGACGTGAGCCGAGATTAGCGCGTGCACTCGCTGTGCAACAGCACACGCTAGCTGCGCCGCCCCGTGCCACCCAGTCATGCGCCGCGCCGTGCCGCGCCGCCCCTTGCCAGCTCTACAGTGACCGCCCCGTACCACGCCATAAACCGGGCCTGCGCCTACCACACCGCTGATGGGGCGCACTTGCCGCTGATATCCTCCCCCAACCACCACCACCCCATCAACCCTGCAGTGGTCTATTACCATTGGCTGGCTGCGCCGCAGCCTGCTGGGCGGCCCTGCCTACGCCAGCCTGGCCACCCTGCTCTTTGCGCACGCCGGCACGGGGCTGGTGGGCGCAGGGCAGATCCTGCCGCGCGCCTCGGCCTCCACACGCGCAGGATCCTACCGCCGCTTCCGATGCTGCTCAGGCGCGTGCGGCGGGGGGCGTGCGTGGAGGTAAGGGCCGGGTGTGCAAGCAGCGGTACCGCGCTTGGGTTCGTGTGGGCTTAGTCCGGGCCCCAACAGCGCCTTCCCCCACGCACGCACCTGCTTGGGGCGGGGCTGATGCCAGAGCGCTCCCTGCCCCGCGGCGTGCAAGCGGCGCGGCCGTGCGTGGATATGCGCGGGGGTCAGCAGGGCCAGCCCCCTGACTTCATAACGGGTTCCCAAGCACCGCACTGCATCGGGGTGCGGGCCCAGGCCTGCCACCGCCTCCTGGTTACCTGGAATGCGTAGTGTCCGGCCGGAATGCCAGCTGCCGTGCTGAGCCAGGTACGTCCCTGGGTAGAGGTCTCGGCACCCCACGCCACCCTGTGCCGCTCCCTTTCCTTTCCCTTCCCTTTCACGTATCCCCTCATCCTCCCCTCCCTGCCCCCGCTCCCCCAGGTACGTGCACGACCGCAAGTGGCTCAACCTGCCCACCCGGCTGCTCATGCTGGGCCAGGGCATGCTAGCGGTCGACATCTTCAGCAGGAGCTGTGGGGCGCCGGCCAGGTGCGGGACGTGTGGGGAGGAATGGGGTCGGACTGGGGTGCACGTACGAGGTGAGGCTGGGGCCGCAGGGCAGCGGTTGAGTGTTGTGGGGGCCTGGACCTGGACTGCATGGGGAGGCGAGCAGCAGTGAGCCAGGCAAGGGACTTGTTTGGAATGTGGGTGTGGGTGGGACTTGCGTGGGACCGGGGTGGGACCGGCCAAGCCTCGGTGGCGCGGACCGCAAGAGCCTGGGCGGCGCCGGTGCTTCACACACACCTGCGCACCGCCCACGGCCGCAGGACCCCAAGTACTCGCAGCCTCCTCCGGGCTGCTGCGGCTGCGCCCTGGGCGGCAGAGGCTGCGTGCCCTGCTGCGCCACAGTGGGAGCTGCCGGCCGCGTCGCCAGTGGCAGTCAGGCCACCGCACCGTTGAGGGACGTGGGGAGCAGCGACACGGCGGGGCGCCCGCGGCGAGGCCATCGCCAGCAGCAGCGGCGGCGAGCGAGGGCGCCAGAGCTGGGCCTTTGCGCGACGACAGCAGCAGCAGTGAGCCCGTGGGCGGCGATGTCGAGTCACAGCAGTGCAGTGGGGGGCCAGCGATGGCGGCTGCGGAGGGCCTCTTCAATGAACTTCGTGGGCATCCACCGCAGCCGGAGCCTCCGCCCGTCCGGGGGCTGGTGCCAGCAGATGGCAAGGCACCGCGCCGGCCGAGCCTGTACGAGCGGAGAAGCGGCGGCGAGGGCACAGCGGGTAGAGAGGGCCTCAAGGAGGACCCCTCGTCCGACCTGCATGGCCTTCTGCCGTACGAGGCACACCCGTACCAGTACGGCAACGACGGCTACGGCTGGCCAGCCATCGCACTCCTGAGCGTCTTCTGGGTGCGTGCGGGCGTGTGCTAGGGGCGCGGGCGTGCGATGGAAGAACAACACGTCTCCCCAGCACCCCCGGGGCGGCTCAGCAGCTCGGCCAGCGCCGGGCGTGCACAGAACTGTAAAACAAACCCTACAAGGACCTTATTTTATACTGCAACACCCCATCCATTGCCAGGTCAAGCCCGGCAGCAGCCACGCCCCTGACGTACATCTCGCTGGCGGTGGGCCTGCTGTCGGCCTCACTGGGCGCCCACGGCATGGTGCGTCGCGGCAGGGGTGGGGGGCGGGGGCGGGCCGTGGGGAGCACCGGGCTGGGGCGATGGCCAGCAGGGTCAAGGTGCACTGGGGAGGGGGCGAAGGGAGCGCTGAGGAGTGGACCCGGGGCGTGGAGGGTGGGCGGGGAGGGGGGGCCACGTCGTCGTCGTGCGTTGTGGGCGGAACGGGGGGGAGGGGGAGAGGCCGTTGCGGCGGG
>BDDC01000668.1:22482-49369 GCA_001662425.1 Chlamydomonas sphaeroides
GTGGGAGGGCCCCTGAGGCGGGACGGAGCCAAGACAGTGAATAGGAGCCAGGGCGATTGCGAGGGACCCGGGGAAGTAGGCAGGTGCCAGCGCAAGACTGGCGCCAGCGCGGCACGGAGGGATCAGGGCGCTGGGGCAGGGGCCAGGGCGCTAGTGAGCGCTTCAGGCATTGGGGAGGGTGCGAGGGTCCAGGCCAGGTCGCTTCCATGCTGCAGGTCACCAGCGAGCGCAGCCACGCAACCATCTCCTTCACCGCCACCAACGTAGCTCCTACGCACCCGACCACCGCCCTCGACCTTCCTCCCACACCACAATCTGGCCTCCTCGGCGGCACGGCCGCCCCCCTCCTGCCCCACACACCTCAAGGCTCACTCGCACGACCACCGCCCCCTGCAGCCTCTACATACGCTCCTCGCAGTACGTGGAGGGCATGCGCACGGTCATGGCCCTCAGCCTGGGCCGGCAGCTGCTGGTGTACTGCCACCTGGCGGCAGAGTACGGACTGCGGACCATGGCGTTCGCGGGTGGGTGGCCTCTCTATCCGTGGTGGCCTTGCAACTGCCCTTGCTTGGTGGCTGCATATGTGTGCGCCGTATCAATGCGACTGTGAAGTGGGAGCAGGCGGGGCGTTCGTTGATGATGTCACACTCGTGTACCTCGCTCGCCGCCGCGCATGTGTCCCCTCGCACCCTGTCCGCGCAGTGCTGGCTGCGGTGTCGGGGTGGCGCTGCGGGCTGTACGCCGCTGCCTCGTTGGCGCTGGCGGCGGCCATGACTCTGGCCGTAGACGACATCGGGCTGGACCCGGACGTGGGTGGGGATGGAGGAAGGGGCAGGCCGGCTGCGGCCCGGCTGCGGCTGCGGCTGTGCGCCGCTGTGGCGCCCCGAGGTGACCACTTTGGACGCAGCCCGCCGCCCTCGCTCGTGTATCGCATCGCCTCCCTCGTCTCTTGGCCTTGCGTGCGCGGGGCAGGGCGCTCGCTGCGCGCGCTTTGGCCACCAAGCGAGTCATTCCCCTCCTTGCCCCCCTCGGCTCTGCCTTGTCTCCCCTCCGGCCTCATCCTTCCGCAAGGTGACGGACCTGGGCTACGCCAGTAGCCGCTGGGACCGCCGCTCCCGGACCCACCTCATGGCCAGACAGGCTGCATACTTCCTAGTGGGTGAGCGCCCTACCTCCTTGAATCACGACGAGTCAAGCTCGCTATATCTCTATATCCATTTCCATTCCTATGTCTACTGTACGTTTCCTAGTGGGTGAGCGAGTCAGCTGGGACGGCGGGGGACTGGCCGACTCGCGTCTCCGGCCGGCCGGGTCAACAAGGCGGCCGGCCCGCCGGCCGGCGCGCGGACGGGCGGTGGCCCCAGCCAGGACGCAACTTGCTGGGTACCCAGCAGCCGGGTGACTGATTGCCCGGCAAGCAATGTTGGGCCCGGTACCCAGCCCCGGCAGCCGAGTTTTTGTAGAACCCCTCCCTCTCCAGCCGACATGGTCTTCGTGTCGCCGCTGGCCCCCCTTCCTGGCCTTCTCCCGACGCCACACCGCGAAGTGGGTCCTGCACGCCTGACCGAGCACCTTGCCGCCATCGGCGTGGCGCTGTGGGTGGCCCCGGGCGGCGTGTGCAGTCCCCGGCCGCCGTCCCCTGACAACGGCGCGGAGCCGCCGCCGCCGCCGTGCGGTGCGGCCCTGGGCCTGGCGGCGGGCCTGGCGGCGGCCAACTGCCTGGCCTTTGGGGTGCTGCTGGCGCGGCGGCGGCGCATGCTTTTTGCCACCAGCCTGACCCAGTGGCGGGCGCTGCAGGCGCAGTGCGACGCGGGGCTGCCGACGGCGTCGCTGCGGCTGCGGGCTGGGGAGGGAGGGGGCGTCATGACGGGTGGCGGTAGCGGCAGGCGGCCGCAGGCGGCGGGCATGGGGGTGGCCGGGGTGGGCGGCAGCCACGCGGCGGGGGCGGTGTCGGCTGGCGCGGCGCGGGTGCTGATGCTGGGGTCGGGGCACCTGTGAGCGGGGCCGTGTGGTGGGCTGGCACGGGGCTGGATGGACCGATACAACCGTGCGTGAATGAACTGTGCGTGGCGTTTATGGCATTGCACGCGCGCGGCACTACTACTTATATCATGAAGTACATCGTGACGTGCTGCGTGTGCTGCATGTACACCGTGCCGTCTTCGTTTCACGCCCTTCAGTGGGCAGGGCCAATGCAGGTCGGGACGCACGCATACGGGGTGACTTTACATGGCGCACGCTTGGCAGAAAGCTGGCTGGTGTGATACGGATACGGGAAGACGTGGGCGGGGTGCTGCAGGGTGAGGATGGGAGCTAGCGGCCGGGTGCGAACGTGAGAGAGAGAGAGAGAGAGAGAGGGAGATTACAAAAGGAAAAAGAAACCGAAACTGAGCAAGGAAAAACGGAAAAGCAGGAAGCAGGAACCCAGTCAAAGTGCCGAACGGCTGCAGGGGCTATGACCAAGCCAGCGCAGCGGCGTAGGACCACCGATATGCGCAGCCCTGCATACACCGGGACGCAACCGGGGGACAGGGCGCGAAGAGGGCTCCGGCCCCCCCTGTCGCCCTACCTCCTCAACTGACGGCGGGTCAAGCCCGCTGCATGTACATCTATTTCTATTTGTATTTCCAGCCCTGTATCCCACGCGTCATCAGCCGCCAATGCCCTGCATGCGTGCTGGTCGATCTGGTGGCTCACAGCCATCAAGGTATGCATGAGGCTGCGTTGTGGCTGCGATGCGGTCGGTGGCATGAGGCTGACGCGCCCACACGACGACTTTGCCCGCGCGCGCCGCCGCTCGCCATGCGGCACCAGCACAACGCGCCCTCAGCAGCAGGCCATCAGGAGGGTCCTGGTTGCAAGTCAAACTTGGACCTAGGCGCGTTCGTGCTCGTTGGCTGCAGTCGCCGAAGGTGCTACGGCAGGGCACTCGGCGCTGCTGGAAAGCACAGTCGTAGCTTGGTACAGCCGCTTACAGCGCCCCTCCGCCACGCTGCCAGCCCCTTCCTGCCTGCTGCCTGCCGTACCATGCTGGGCATGCAGGCGCCCCCACTTAGCGCGCCACGCCTGGCCCTGCTGTCTCCGCTCACGTCCACCCCGCACGCTCCTCAAGCCGGGCCCTACACGCCGGGCGCCAACAGACGCAGGCTTGGCGGCTCGCCGACTCGCTCCCGGCCGAACCCCGCCGGCCGCCTCCCGCCATGCTGCCCCGGCGCCCAATCATCGCTTCCGGCCCCCACTTCCCGGCCTCGGCACCTGTCTCAGCCCATCCCAGGGCCTCACCCTACCTCCGCGCGCCAGCACAAGCCGTGCACCCCACCCTCCGTGCCCCCCACCCTCCGTGCCCCACCCTCCGGCCTGCTCACTGCGCCGCGGCGGCAGCCGCGGTGACAAACCCAAACACGGGGTTGCCCGGGTAGGCTGTCGAGACGTCGGCCTTGACGCTGGCCGCAATCTCGGGCACGCCCGCGTCCGCGGCCAGGTGCACCTAATCAGGGGGGGCGGGGGCGGGCAGGGCGAGGTGCAAGGGGGTGCCGATTAGCAAGCGGGTGAGGGTGGACTGCCGCGGTTGGATCAGGCCGGCAGCGGCCTTGCGGCTGCGCATGTGCGGCTCAGGGTGCGGCTCTGGGTGCGGCTCAGGGTGCGGCCAGCTCTCAGCATGCGTCCTTGCAGCAGGCCGGAAGCAAGCGCGCCGGCCTGTCGCCTTGCCGCCGCCCGTCTTGAGCAGCTCTGCGCGATGCGGCCTCGGCCGCCAACAGGCGGTCTGCCCCGCCTTGCCTCGCCGTGCCGCAGCCCTCAGGCGTCCTAGCCCCCACCCCGCCCTGCTCTGCACCCCTCCCCCCCCAAGCCCCACGTCCGCCTCCCGGCCGCACCTGCAGCTCCTCCACCTTGAGCGAGCGCACCAGGTAGGCCATGGACTCGGTGATGACAGCCACCTCGGAGAACGGCAGCTTGACGTCCAGCACCTGGGTCGGGTGCACGAGGCGGAAGCCGCAGGGATGAGCCCAGCGGTGCGGCACACTGAGAAAACACGTGCGGCTCGCGTGAGCGGCAGCAAGCGAGCGCCCGCGGGTCCCAGCCTTCGCCGCCCTCCCACGGCAACAACTAGGAAATTTGAGTGGTGCCATTCTTCCGTTATTTGGTCATGCGGGCTTAAGCCAGCGCGCTCACTACCCCCTGACTGCACCTCCCTCAACCCTGTCCCTCGCCGCCCTGCCGCACCTGCGGCCCCGCGGCGACGGCCTCGTCCATCTTGTACTTGGCGAAGGGCATGACCGCCTGCTTGAGCTGCTTGTCGGCCAGGGAGGACAGCCCGGCGTCCTGCGGCAGCGACACGAGGACGGACAAGAGGCGAGCCAGGAGGGGATTAAGGCTGGAGGCACGTACGGCTGTGGTCGTATCGCAGCGAGGCGCCGCCAGACTGGGCGTCGGAGGGCTCAACCCAGGCGTATGCTGCACACCCGCCCGCGCATGGCTGTAGCGATTGCACGCCACACCTGCTTGGCGGCCTCCAGCACCGCCGCGGTCGCCTCGGCGGAGAAGGTGCGCGACTTGGCGTCAAAGCACGGCGCCAGCGCTCCCAGCACCCGCTCCTACACACCGGGCGAAATGAGCAGCGGCCAACAAAGGCAGAGCCAGCGTGAGCACGGGGCAGCAAAGGCGCGAAGCCGGCAGGCTGTAACCCTAGGCATGCTGGCAATGGGCCACCCACAGCACCGCGCCCCGCCTTGCCCATCCCCAGCCACGCACAGCCACGCCGTCGCATCGCACCTGCCGGCCCATGGAGCGCTACCGGTGTATAGAATCGTATATATATTTACAATTATAATAACTATACACAGACTTCAAGATTTTATGAAGCGCAACCCTATCCATGCCGCACCTGCCAGCCCACGAAGCGCTCGCTCACAAACACGTGCACGCGCGCCACCCGCGGCGGCGGCTGCGCAGGAGGGCACATGGGCGGTCGGCGGGGTGCGGGTCGTCGGCTGCTGGTCAGCAGCGAGTGCAGATGCGGAGGCACAGGGGACGCAGGCAGGTCCGCAGGGTGCAGGCGTAGCGCTTGCAGCACAGCGCCGTCCCCGCCCCGCTGCTGCTGTGCTGCCAGTGCTAGCGGCTCGGCGGCCCAGCCCTCGCACCTCGGCGGCGGCGGGGCCCTTCTTCTTGGGCGGCGCCTCGGCCTTGGCAATGGCCTTGCGAAGCGACGGGATGAGGTCCTGGTGGCCGGAAGGGGGCCGCCGGGGCATGGGCAGCAGCGGGGCTCGGTTGGGCGCCGAGCGGGGAGCTCCCAGGTGAGCCAGGCAGCGAGCTGGTGGCGGCGCTGGCGGCACAGCAGCGGGCGTCCGGGGTAGCCCGGCCCAGGTGCCAAGCTGGCTGGGCCCATGCTGCAGGCGTTTGCATGCCCTGCGCACGCACGGACCTCGATGTACGCGGCGGCGCGGGCCAGGATGGTGTCGGGCGCGGGCCCAGTGGGGAAACCCGCCGTCACGGCGGCGCCCTCGCGCTTGAGCAGGTTCCGCCTGCGGCGGGGTGGGCGCGAACGCAGGCATCACCGCATCAGCTCGGCAAGCAGGGCCGGCGGGCGCTGTATCACGATGGTTGCAGGCCCTGGACGACGACCTGGACCCCTCGTCCCTCGTGCGAGCTGGCGGCCGCGCGCCGCGCGAGCCGCGTCCCTGCGGGCCGCCGCCCGTTTGCCCAAAGCGCCTTGCCCGGGGTGCAGCAGTCGGCGATGCGCACGCGCCAGGCCACATACTGACGCCCCGAGCCAGGTTGAAGAGCACCTGTGCCGCCACCACCATAGCTGCCCGCCCCTGCCCCCTGCACCCAGTCCCCCGCCGCGCGCTCACCAGATGTGCTCGCTGGTGTGCGGCGTGAAGGGCAGCAGCAGCAGCGTGGACACCTCGATGAAGCGGTGCACCAGGGCCTTGTGCATGCCCTCCGCGCCGCACATGAGCCTGCAGGGGGTTGGCGGGGATGTACCATGGCATGGGAAGCGGGGACGCATGTTGGGTGCTGTACGCTAAATGCCTGCTGCATGTCCGCGTGTTCGTACGTGCGGACCTTCGCACGTCTTTGAAACCACAAGCCACTGCGGTGGCCACCCCACGAGGGCCCCACGCACCGGTACACGTCGCGGGCGTTGCCCAGGTCGTAGGCCGCCGCCTTGAGCGCCTCGCGGAAGGCCATGCGCTCGAAGGAGTCGCGCGTGGCGGCGATGGCGGTGTTGATGGCGTTGTCGAACACGCGATCCGCCAGCGAGTCGGTGGGGCCCTCGCGCAGGCCTGGGGGTCGGGGAAAAAGGGGCGGAGGGCGCGAGGGGCCGTCATGTTTCGCGCCACCTGTAGGCCGCGGCCGACGTCCATGCCGTCGTCCATGATGCGGGGGCGCGCCCACTGGATGCACGCCATCAGCACACGAGCCGGCGGGGCCCTAGCGCGGGTTGCAGCATGGGTTACGTGCCCCGGCACGGTCCCTTTCTGGTCAACACCACCGCCACGCCGCTGGCCGCCATCCCGGCCCCTGCCCCAGCCCCAGCTGTCGCCGTCGCGGCGTCCGCACCCGAGCTGGGCGCCAGGCTCTCCTCGATCCAGGTCAGCTCCTTGGTGAGGCGCAGGATGGCGGCGTTGGCGGTGCTGGTCTCGAAGTTGGCGTCGTCCAGGCCGTCGCCCGCGTCCGCCAGCGCCCAGCGCATGGCGTCGGCCGAGTACTCGCCGATGGCCTGCGAGGGAGCGGCGCGTGGGGCGGCCGGGCGTGTGTGGCGTGGGCTCTCGTGTGTGGTGCGTGGCTGGGCGAGGTGCGGCGTGCCGTGCCGCAGCGTGGGGGCGGCAAGCGGGCAATCAGTGGGGTGCACCATGGCATTTGCCGCGGTGTCGTGCCGCAGGAGGGGGGCGGTGAGCGGGCGGGTGGTGGGGTGTGCGCCGGGGAGTGGCGAGCGTGTTGCGGGGAGCGGAGCCGCCGCACGCTCGCTGGCCGGTGTCCCCGGGGCCAAGGCGCCCCCGCTTCAGCCCGCACCTCGCTGAGCGTTTTGAAGTTGCCCGTGCTCTTGCTCATCTTCTCGCTGCGGGCGGGCGAGGGGTGCGCAATGGGCAGAGGTCGCGAGGGGAGCAACGGACGTTGGGAGTTGCGCATCTCGGAGACGAAGCCCGGGGGCGGGGAGCGCGGCGGCACCCGAGGTGGGCTGCGCCGTTACTCCATCGCTACTCGCCCTCAGAGGTGAGAGGCTGCCGCCCTCGAGGTTGGAGTCTGCCGCGGGCAGCCCCGACCCGTGGCGCCGCGAGGCGTGCTGGGCCGCACCTGTTGAGCAGCAGGTGGCCGTTGCAGCGGATGGCCTTGGGCCACTTGGCGGGGTCGGCCGCCCACACGGCGGTGTGGTTGTACAGCGCGAACGTCAGGTGGTTCTGGATCAGGTCCTGCGGGGCGGCAAGGAGAGGCGGGGCGCATGAGGGGGTGCAGGGGTCAGCAGCAGCCTGGCGGGAGCCTCGCCACACCTCCAGCGTGTGCCCACACGACAGTCGCAGCCACGAAAACACACGTGCAGGCAACGCCACACGGGCAGGCCGCCCAACGCAGGCCGCCCAACCCCCAGGCCCATCTTATGTGCACCCTCCGCTGCCGGCACCGGCCCATTCCGCCGCTCACGCGCGGGCCCCAGACACACCGGCAGCACCGCACATGCCATTCGGTAAGAGCTGCAAGAGTCCACTGCCAGGGCCCGCTGCTGCCCGCTCGCTGGCAGCCTGCCCGGCGCCGCGCCTCCTGCTTCCCCATTTCCCCCCCCCCCCGCAGCCCACCTTGCCGCTGACGCGCAGGTCCCAGGGGTACCAGTACTCGAACTCGCGCTTCATGGTCGCCAGCTGGGCGGGCGGGATGGCGCAGTCGGCGGGCGCGTCCTTGCCCAGGAAGATGTGGTCCCACACCTGCGGATGGATGGATGGATAGGGACCGAGGAAGGGGAGCGCCGGAGAGGAGAGGCGGCAGTGAGTAAGGGGCCAAGGTTGGGGAGACGGACGGTGCAGGCCCGGGGCACGTGGCAGGCGGAGGGGCAGGAAGAGAGAGCGCACACGCGCGGCGACCGAGAGCACACGGATCGCAGATCCGCTTCTCCAGGCCACCGCCCCACCGCGACAGCTCCCAGCAAACCGCGGCCGCAAGCGAGCTGCTTCACCCCTCCCAGCCGCCGCCCAGGCAGGCAGGGAGGCAGGCAGCGAGGGCCACCATCTGCGGCCGCACCTCGGGCGTCATGTGCTCGGGCGCGATGCCGCTGGTGTCCTTGCCGTACATGTCGCCCTTCTGCAGCACGTGCGCCACCGTGTAGTAGGCCATGTAGATGGTGCTGCGGGCGCGGGCGGGGCCAGGGCGGAGAGGGAGTAGGGAGGGAGGGCCGTGGATGGATGATCATGTAGCCGGTGGTCGTCGGTGCGGCCAGCTTCAGCAGCTTCAGCAGCTTCAGCAGCTTCAGCAGCTTCAGCAGCTTCAGCAGCTTCAGCAGCTTCAGCAGCTGCTGTGGACGCGGGATCCGGCACCCGGTACCCAGCACGCCCGGCAAGCCGGCCGCCCCTTAGCGCACCTGTCCGACAGCGACTCGATGAGGTACTGCGGGTCCCAGGGCAGCCGGGTGCCCAGGCCGAAGGAGCGGCTGCAGGCCCACTGCTGCAGCCAGCCTGCGGGAGGCAGGGGAAGGCGGTCAGGCAGGCAGGCAGGCAGGCAGGCAGGCAGGCAGTTGCAGGGTACGGTCGGTCAGGCCCTACTGCCCAGCGCCCCGCCTGCGGTTCCTTGCCCCATGTGCCCTGTAGGGCCCCACCACCCAACATGCTGCGCACCCCGCCGTGCATCGTGCGCGAGCCCCGGCTCGCCGCTCACCCAGGCAGAAGGAGAACTGCGTCCGCGTCTCCTCGCTGTAGGTCTCGGCGCGCGCCAGCGCCTCGCGCGTGGCGGTCACCCACTCCTCCTCGCCGTACGTCATGTACCTGCCGGGAGGAGAGGGTCGGGCGCCGGGACCGGGACCGGGGGGCCGCCCTCAGTCGGCGCTGCCGCCAGCGGCTTGCGTTGCAGGATTGCGCTCGGCCAGCTCGCCGTCCGGCTGCGGCTACAAAAGATGCCTAGCGCTCGCGCGCCAGCGCCGAGGTGGCGCACCGCAAGCCGCTACGGCCCAAGAAAAGCCGCCAAGCGCTCAGACGCCGTCACCACAGCAGTGAGCGCTGTGCAACAAACCAACTGTGCAACACGCTGCGCGGCACCCACCACTGGTCCGTCAGCGCCACAACGCACTCGTCACCGCTGCGGCTGATGACCTGTCGGGGGCCGGGGCGGAGGGGCCAGCGGTGCAGCAGCCTGGGCAGAGCTAGCAGAGGGAGGCCCCATGTATCGCGCTCCTTGCCATGCCGTGCTAAACCCATGCCGCCAACCCCCACGCCCCCACGCCATGTCCGGCGGCCCCAACCCCACCTGGCGCTCCGGCTCGCTGTACATGAAGGCGCCGCCCGCCGCCACCATCTCCTCGCGGATGATGGGCTTCACCTCGCTGACCTGGATGGAAGGGGGCGCGATGGATATATATATAGGCAAGATGATGTGTTGTCGTGTGAATAACAGGCCACAGAGCGCGATTGCACGAACGCCGCCGCCGCCGAAGGCGAGCGACTCCCGCGCGAGGGCAGAGAAGGGGGCAAGGGGGCACGGAGCTCCGGAGCTACGAATGCACCCTGAGCCGGGGACCGCGGGAGGGCTGAGGGGGAGGGCAACGCCGGCAGTGCAGGGAGGGTCCCATGCCTGCGCCGCTGGCTGGCCGCGGGTTGGGACGGTCTTGTAACGCGGTGCATCGCCCAGGCGTCGTGCTCAGTGCGACCCGCCTTGCGGCCGCTGTAGGGGCCCACGATCATGACACCGTCCGTGAAGCCCTGCGGACGAGAGGGAGGCGAGGAGGGAGGAGAGCATTGGGTTTGATGGCATGGGCACGGCAGGGCCCGGGCGCGACAGCCAAATGCAGGCGGCCGTTTTGACGTCCTTTCTCCGCAGACACGAAACACATGTGACTTTCCCCCGTACTTTCCCTTCCTCTCTTCCCACCTTGAGGTACACCAGCTGCTTGGCCTCCGTCAGCTTGACGGTGTCGTTCTGCGAGCCGATCTTGAGGTCCTCGCACACCTGTTGAACCAAAGGGGCGTGGCGATACCCAGTCCGACTCAGAGCGGTCCAAGTCCACCACGACAACCGCTCTCCTGGCCACGACGCGACACCCGAGAGACTGCAGCCTGGCCGCAAGCGTATGTGGGACACGGTGCTCGCCGCACAGGGCATCCGGCAAGCGGGGCCCGAGGGGCGTGGCCAATCACCATCCGATGCGGATGGCGGCGAGTCGTGGAACACCAGGACACAACGAGCGGCGATGACGCGACACGAGCCGCACACGGCACGGCGGTGCGCACCTTCTGGGCGGCCGTGGTGCCGAAGCCGGGGATGTCGATAATGGGGATGACCTCGAACGGCATCACCCACTCGTCCTTGACGCCGTACTTCTCACGCAGCTTGGGCTTCTTCTTCAGGTCCTGTGGAGGCAGCACAGGGCGGGCGCGCAGCGTTGCCGGCCAGTTGCACGCGCCGGGTGTATGCTCGCAGCGCCGAGCGCTGTCAGGTCGCCAGGGACAGCTTGTGCGAGGGCCAGGGGCTGGCTACATATTCCGCCCGCCCCGGCCCCATCATTTGCGCACAAGGAGGCGCGTCGCTGCGACGTGTGGCGCAGCGCTGTGCGAGATGGCACGATGGTGACCACGGCTGACCCGCACGCGAAACACATGGCGCCATGGGCCCTCCAGACCAACCCACCATGAGCGCCGTGTAGTCGTCGGGCGAGTCCGAGGGCACCGAGGTGACCACGCCCGTGCCCTTGTTGGTGAGGATGGTGAGCAGCGGCAGCACGTACACCGCCTCGTGCGGGCACAGCGGCGAGGCCACGGGCGTGCCGATCAGGTCCTGGCCCGTCAGCTCCAGCAGGCACTCGGGCTGCCCGCGCTCCGGCGTGCGCTCCTGCGGGGCCAGAGGACGCGTGCACAGCTTGAACAACAGCTCACAATTGAGGACGTGAGGACGCGAACACAGCTTGAACAACAGCTCACAGTTGCTGCGGCGGCTGCCCATGGACTTCCCGGTGTGCGCGCCCGGCCGCCAACGCGCGACCGGCATGAACCGCAGCCTCCCGGGCGCTGCCTCGCCACACCTGCCCCGGCGACCATGCGCACTGTGCCGTACAGTAGCGCCCCAGCCGTGCCGTGTCGTACCCTTCCAGCCCCCTCGCACACACCGTGCCGCGCCCTGCCGCCCCCACAGCCACCACCAGCACCCCCCGCACCTGGTATGCCAGGTTGAGCGCGGCGCGCTGCGTGCAGATCCAGACCTCGCCGTTGAGGCCGCGGAATGCGCCGTACTTGCCCTCGGGCAGCACCCAGCAGTTGGTCTGGCCGTACATGGTCTCGGGCCGCAGCGTGGCGGCCAGCAGGAACACACGGCCCTGGCCCGACAGCGCCGCCAGCTTGCCTGGGGGGCATCGGGGTGCAGGGCGGTTTTGGAGGGGGTCGGAGCCTCGGTGTTGTGCAGGCCGGTGTGGCAGCTCGCAGATTTTGCAGCTGGCCGATCGGGAGCTGGCGTGCGTCCGGCTTGGCTTGGCTGCCGACCGAGAGGCTGCGCCGCAGCGCCCCGCTGTGTGAGTGTGCGGCCCGCCGCGCCCCTCCCCAGCCGCGTACGGCGCCGCCCAGCGCAGCACTCGGCCCGCGCCCTCCTCCCCTACCCTCCAGCTGCTTGGCCTCCATCTTGATCAGCGTGTACTCCTGCGGCCCCACGCCCTCGCCGCTGGCGCGGTCGTGGTCGGCGCAGGGCTGGCCGTCCAGCGGCGAGTACACCGCGTAGCTGCAGGTGGGGGAGCAGGGGAGCAGCAGTGTTGGTGCGCACACTCGGGGACACCGGGCGCCCCCCGTTCGCCCTCGTGCAGGTGTGCCTCACTTGCCGTGCTCGCCGCAAAACCCCAACCCCTGACCCCAACCCTTGGCACCGGCCCCGCCGCACCGCTTGTCCTTGATGACCTTGCCGGCGCGGTAGAGCGTCCAGAACTGCCAGGCCACGAACGAGTCGTAGTAGGGGTTGACGTCGGTGGTGATGAAGGAGCGGCGCCAGTCCACGCCGCAGCCCATGGCGGTGATGTCGCGCTGCATGTGTGGGTGCAGGGGCGCGGGGAGGGCGGGCACAGTTGTGTGCCCCCGCCAGATTGCTCCACCACGCCGCCCGGCCCAAGCCCAGCTGCCGCCCCGACCAGACCGGGCCCAAGCCCAGCTGCCGCCCCGACCAGACCGGGGCCCCGCCAGCCGATCACCCGCCAGTCCGGCCGGCCCGAGGCTGCACCTGCGCCAGCGGCGGGAAGAAGTTGAGCCAATGCGCCGAGTCCCTGACGGGCGGGGCAGGGGAGGGAGGGGAGGGCGGACGGTTGGAGCGGCAGGCGTCGGCACAGCAGGCGTCGGCACGGGACGCTGTGAGGCACGGCCCTCCGCTGCTTGGCACAAGTGTCCTTCTGGCATGCTATGCAAACCTCCATACAGCATCCGATGCCGTAATACCTTGGCGTCTTGCATCTGGCTTACAGCTACCCGACACAGTTGTGGCGCAGCCATACTATCCAAACGTCTATCTGTCGCAATCGAGACAGACTTGGCGTGCTGCCCGCGCACCTAAAGGCGGGGATCTGGTCCTCCGGGATGCCGCTGTGCATGAGGATCTGCCACTGCGTCGCGCCCGGGCCCTTCTTGGCGGCCGCCTTGCTCTTCTTGCCGCTGAACTTCGTGGGGTCCTTGGCCTCCGCGCCCGCGGCGGCCGTGGCGGCGGCCTCGGCGGCCGCGGCGGCCTCCTGCGAAGCGGAACAGAGCCACGCCTCAGCGACCCGGCGGCTGGCAGCGCCACCGTACACTGGACACTTGCACCCCGCCCGGGCTGCTGCAGCTCAAGCTTTCCGTGCGGCTACACAGCGCTGCGCTGCGATGCAGCCTCAGGGCGTGGCGCTGGCTGTGCCCCAGCTGGACCCCGCGCCGGCCGCAGCTGCTGCCAACCGCCGCCAACCCCGGACCCCTCGCCATGCCTTGCTGCCACGCCCCGCCGGTCCCGCGGCCGCACCTCCGCCGGGTCCTCGGTGGGGAACACGGGCGGGCAGCCGTAGGTGGCGATCTCGCGGTCTAGCTTGTCGGCGCAGGCCTGCAGGGCGGGCGCAACATCATGACACGCACGAAGGAGGGGTGCAACACCAGATCACGCAGCAAAGGGGCCGCTTCCCACAAGCGGGCGGCCCGGCGGCATGCAGCAGCTGGGGCCGCTGGGGCCTTCCTCGAAAGAGCTGCGTGAACAACAAGCTAACCAGCGCAGTCTCCCGGCCATTCCGCACAACGACGGGTCCCCATATCGAGGATGTTTCCGCAATGTTCCTGGCGCCCCGGCGCCAGGCCAACATCACCACAACCACCAACGCCGCCGTCCTTAGCCATGAGACGTACGTGCTGGAGGCGCCCTTCTAAACAGCTGCCCCCACGCGGCGCTCGCCGCCTTCCCGGGCTGCCGCACCTTGATGGGCATGCCCGCCGGTGCAGTGACAGGCTGTGACGCAACAACCGTTCCGCGCAAAAACCCCGACACTCATGCGAGAACCCCACCCCCCCGCCCGCCCGCCCCCCGGGCTGCCGCACCTTGATGGGCATGCCCGTGCAGTGGAAGGCCTGCGGGAACAGCACATTCTTGCCGCACAGGCGCTCATAGGCCGCCTTGAACTCCAGCTGCCGGGCGGAAGGGGTGGACGGGGAGGCGAGGCGGGTTGAGTGAGGGGAGGGCGCGGAAGGAGGGCATGGGAAAGGGGGCGCCGGGCTGCGTCCAGGCAGGCGCGGACGAGACTGCGAGCAGGTGGTTTCGGGGCCGCCAGCCGCCATGTGTACGGCGGGACACGGGGCCGTACGACAGGTGCCGTACCGTACCTTGGACAGGGAGAAGGCGTGGCCCAGGTGCAGCATGCCGTTCATGTAGGGGTAGGGGAAGTTGCCGAAGAACTTGGGCCGCGCGGGCTCGCTCTCTGCATGGGTCGGCCAACGAAGGGCACACGCGTGGGCTTTGACGGGTGCTGCTGGCTCGCCACGTGCGTGCCGCCTGGCGTGGCGTGGCGTGGCGTGGTGGGGCGCGGCAGCGAGCGCGAGGGGCATAGGGCCGCTGGCTGCGGGCGGGTGCAGGTGCAAGGGGCAAGGCAGGCGGGGGCGGCGAATGCGACGCCGGAAGCCCGGTGGCTGGGTTCGGGAGCGGCCGCGCCCAGCGGAAGGGGTCTGCATGTGCAGGGCCCCATGGGGGCAGCGGCGGGTCGGGCACGCGACCATCGGCCAGGCCGGTGTGCGCCGTGTGTTGGTCGGGCGTCGCCGGCTGCAGTACTGTCCGGCCGGGGCAGGAGGGGCGCGGCTGGGCCCTGGAAGCGGACGGGACTGATGGAGCAGACTACGCAGCATGGGGCGGGGGCGGCCCTGGCTGCTGCTGGCGCTACTGCCCACTGTGCAGCCGCTGCGGCGAGCACATGCATATTGAGGAGCGGCAGCCTGCTCCCAATGGAAGGGCGCTGCAGGCATTCTTGCTGGCAATGCAAGCGCCTTGTAGCCATGGTTCAGATTGGGGCTCTGCCAGAGCCATGCCCAGACGCGGGGGACGGGCGGGCAGCTGGGCCCGGCAGAAGGCCTCCCAGGGCCGGTCCGCCGCAGCGGGCCGAACTCCGCGCCGGTCGCGTGGTCCGCGCCAAGCAGCTCGCCGCGCCTCACCGGCAGGAGCATCCGCCTCGAAGACCTTCTCCTCCTCCCATAGCTTCTGCGCCTGTGCCTGGATGCTCAGCAGCAAGTCGCGACGTGCGCGGTTCTCCTTGGCACCCTGCGCAATTGTGACCAAGTTGCGCGCTTAGCAGGGATCCAGAGCGATAGTCTAGTCTTGCGCTCGCGCAGTTGCTGATGGTGGTCGCACCTCAGGCGCCGCCGCGGAGGCCATACTGATTGATGAGAGGAATCGACTAGACACGCGCTGATTGGTGTTCTGGCCGAGCGCGAGCTGCGTCGCGCAGTCAGCCAAGGCAGAGCGCAAGCGGCTAGCGATGCTCACAACTCGCATACGCAGGACAACCTGCAGGACCAGCCCAACGAGCTGGAGTGGTAAGGGCATAGATCGGCGCGACGTGGGCCCTTGACGGGCACCCACGCGTGCTGCCATACCCAAGGTCCAACACGGACAAACCCCCGCCGCAGCCAAGACTCGAACAGAGGCGGCGTGCACCAGAGGGCACAACGAGGCATGAGTGCCGAAGCAGCCATGGTCACTGGCCCAGGCCCATGTAGTCAGGTGAAGTCGCTCGATCAGACACGCGCGACCTCACGTCCCAAGGCGGCTTCCTGCCATGGAGCGCACATGTCACGCCGGCATCGTGAAGGAGCATCGCAGTGTGAGGCGCTGCACCGAGCTGCCGTCTGTTGCGCCTTAATTTTCAGCAGGTAACACGGTTAAGAATGGATGGAAGTCAAACGGCGGTCGCGGCTAACGACGCCGGTCGCTACAGCTCTGGCCGTGGTGGCTGGGGCAGGGCTTCGGCTGACGGCAAGGGACGAGGGCGCCGACGAGGGCGCCGACGCGCTGCGCTGTGCCGCAGCGGTGTAAAACGTAGCCGATCGTGAAACCTATGCCTCCTATGGTCGGTCTGGCGGGTCGCGCCTTGCCTGACAGCGACGCACGGTTACCAATGCCACCACGCCCGCAACTCGGCGGTTGCTGTCGCAGGCACGCCTGACGTCACGTGGCAGCTATGTAAAGCCACGCAGCAACCAACGCTTCCATTTGCAGCTGCCCGGGAGCCAGGCCCCGACTCGGCGGCGGCGCCGCCGCCGCCGCTGCCCGTCGATGAATCTCGCGATTGCGGCCACAATTCCCGCGGGCGCCGCCTCCAGCGCCGCCTGGCCCGATGTCACAAATGGCACCAACTCCTTCGTCGGGGGCTACCGACCGCACCCCGATCATGGGGACTTCATCAGCTTTCGGCGTTAAAACACAGGCGCCCGCCCACCCCCTCCCTCTCCCTCCCGTTCAGCTACAAACAGCGCTGAAGTCAGTGAAGGGTGCCTGTGACTACCGCCAGTACGTACTGGAAACCGGAGACGCTAAGACTCTCCCTCCCTGCACAGCGTACGCGCGTGGCCACGCATCCAAGCATCAGTCTATCGCGGCCATGTGCTGCGTTGCTGCCGTGGTGGCGGTCCCCCGGGCAGGCAGCTCGCCGGCGGCCGCAGGTGGCCCGTCCGTAGCCGCTTCAGCGCGCAGCGGCATCGTGACGTGGCCCGACTGGGGTGGTTGTTTCTGGTCTGCGGCTGGGGGTCCCAGCCCATCCCTGGTCGGCGGTGGTCGCAGCAGTGGGTGAATAGAAAGCTACCTGAGCAGTGTCAAGGCAGCGCGCGGCCAGACACGAGCAGCGACGGTGGACCGGGGCCATTGTATCGGCGGTAGGCTCCGTCCGCGCCGAGGGCGCGGCGAAGGGAACCCCGCCGGCCGACGAGGGCGAGCCGGCGCAGCGGCGTGAGCCCACAGGGTGCCGCGATCCACACCGCCTGCTACCAAAGCTGCGTCCTCGTCGCCGCTGCCGCCATAACCGGCGCCGGGGAGTGTGCGGAGGGCTTTGGAGACTTGTAGGTTGCGCTTGCTTGGACTCGAATAAGTTTTTTGTCCATACTGCGCCACGGGCTGCGGTGGTGGGGATCCGGGACATTTCCTTGCTGCCCTCTTCTCTCACAACTGCAGCCGTCAGCTGGTGATAAGCTACCGGTAATCTGCTACGCAGTGCGTGGACTCGCCCCCGTCGCAATAACAAAGCCGGCAGCAGCTGGTGGAGAGGGTAACAGGTGATGGCAGTTGTTGAAGCGGGTTGTAGGAGACTAGACTGAAGCGCAGCAGGCTTACAGCCCGAGGCGGCCACGGTCGGCCGCGGTGCGAACAGGCCACGAGCGCGGGCGTGTTGCACCAGGGCCGGCCTGCAGCAGGCAGCAGGCAGACACACAGGCTAGGCTTGCTTCCGCACTGGCGCATCTAACCGCATTCCCTCTGCGCACGGCCGACGCGTCACCCTACCCGGGGCGTGCTGTGCCGCGTGTGGGTTCTGTTCTACCTAACACTGGAACACAAGCCGGCGGGGCCCCAGCGCGGGTTGCAGCCCGGCCGTGTCCGGCACGTGGTAGCCGTCAGCCGTGGTTTCACCAAGCGTTTGCACCGAATGGATATTTCGTACTTGTGCTACGTACCTTGCTGTCCAAGTCTAACGGCTTCGTGCCCCTGAAGGGGCGAGCAAACACTGCGCCCCGCGTCCCGCTGTTCGCAGGCACGCAGCACCGCCTCGCAGGCTCCCCGTCGCCGCTGCCCGGGCTTTCGCACGCGGTGCCAACAGTCTATCTGCTGTGGCGCACTCCTACCACTCGCCGAGCCACAGAAACCCTCCGGCCTATCGCCTCAGAACCCGTCGGAGCTAAGCCGACCTTGCCCACCTTGATGGACTCTGACATGCGGGGCACCTACAGCTCCATGCAAGCCACGGTGGGCCCCTGTGAGCCTAGCCCTGTACGCCACGCCGAGCCATGGGCTAAGCGCGTGCAGCTGGCTGAGTACCGAGGTGAGGTCTTGTGAGCCGCGGTGAACCATGGTGCGCGCCTGCGAACCGTGCGCAGCATGTAGCATCCGCAGCCATGCAATGCTACTCCTACGATACAGTGCCACTACCCAGCCGAGCAATCGCAGCGCGAAGGTCAGGCTCTTATAACCTCGTTCCGGGCCGTGTGCACGCTTCCTCTGTCTCCCAGCCCGGCATTGCGCCTGTGCTGGGGAGCCCGCGCGACGATGGGCTAGTCCGTCGGAGCTAGCTAAGCTACTCTTACATCTCAAAAAGGGTGCGCAATGTCTTCGCGTCTCTCAACAGCCGTTACGCAACCGTTTGCTGGCTAACAGGCGAGCACGGCGGAAGGCCGCCTGCCCTGAGGCGGCCGCCGCGCCGTGTGCCGTGTGCCGGGCGGCGGCGGCGACGTGGGCAGCGGCGCCGGGCCAGGGCCAGGCGGTGGCGGCGGTCGCGGCCGCGGCAAGTGCGGTCGCCTTGGCTCTGACAGCGGGGGCCGGGGCGGGCGGGCCCACCGCTGGCAGCGCCGCCGCCGCTCCCACACCCGCCCGGGCCGGGACCGAGCGGCTGCGGCCGCGACAGCGGCGGCCGCGGGCCGGACGAGCTCGGCATCGGCTGGCGGCGCCAAGCGGAAGCGTGGTACGGTGGTGTTGCGGGCTGAGTTAGCAGCGAGGGCGGGCCTTGCCTCCTAGCCGTGCCACTTCTTTGACGCAAGCGTGACCCGGCCATGTCCGGGTAAAGAAACCAGGCGTCGCGTCCCAAACAACTTCCGGCACTGTGACGTAGAGCGCTGGTTGATAGGGTGGTAGGAGATGGTTCTGCCTTTCAACTTTAAAGTGGAGGGTGCGGGTTTGGTTCCCGTACCTATCACCCCTTCGGGGGCTAGCAGTCCCCTCGGGGAGTAATACACCCTTCGGGTCGCCTCAAAAATATGAGTTGGAGATGACAATTGACGCCCTTGGCCATCATGGCTGTGAACGGCCCCTCCGGATATCTCAATCCGGCCCCCTTTGACCTTTGATAGGGTGGTTGAAGCCTGCGTTCCGAAGTCTTAAACGGAAGTAGCCTCGATAGATGGGGGCCGGCCGGTAGCCCGAGGAAGATGACGGATTGGGGCTGCGCCCCCTTATCCCATTCTAATGGGGGACATACTTGTCAGAACACGACGAATACTCGCTCGCACACAGGCCCACATACAGGCACAGGCTGACCGACCCCCTCCTACACACACGCGAGGCCGCCCTGACGTTCCCGCGCAACGCCGCAATCGGCGACCACCATGCGTGCCCGTCACCCCACACACCAGCAGCACTTTCCCAAGCAACGCAACTCTATTCGGCGAGTTTGCCCGAGCGGCGGTTCGGGCTGCGGTTCCGTTCCGGGGGTGCGTGTACGCATGTACTTGCTTGGGCGACATCTCTGTGCCTGGCGCCTAGCTTACATGCGTAGTTGCTCATACATGTTCTTTATTTGTTGCCACGAACTCGTTGAGCACCCGCGCGCACACACCTGTGTGCCCTGGGCGCGTTCGTCCCTGCTGCCTCGCATGCCGTCGGCACATGCCAGATGCTTTGCTGACCGACCCCAGCAGCAGCACGTACGCCGCCCCTGCCCGCTGATGGCCTGCCCGTATCCGGTTCGTTCGCAGCTCGCACTGTAGCTTCATTTGTAGCGTCGGTTCGCCCAAGCCCGCCGCCCCCTGCACCCTCCAAGCCCGCCGCCCCCCTTAAACCCCCGTGCCCCCTGCCCGCACCCCGTGCGCGCGCCATGCATTACCCCTGCGTGGCGCGCCATCTGTGATTTTGGGGCCTAGGTAGTGTGTATGACCGACTATTGGCCTGCATATATTCCGGACTCGCTCTGCGCAAAATACACCTCGCGTGTCTAGGACCGTGTAATCCAGGACTCGTGTCGTCGGGGCTGGTAGGTGTCTCGAGACGGCGGGGCCTCTAGGCTGGTGTTGGACACGGCGGCCTTGCATACTCCGCGCCCCGCCTCGCGCTCCACACCTCCCACCGCCGCACATCCTGTAATGTGGTCAAGGCTCGTATCTTGCCCGCTGCATGTCAAGTCACCTGCTGGTGTGGGTGATGACTTCCCCTTGCTTACGTAGCGGCCGGCAAGCTATCCGATGTGCCAGCAGGCGGCGCCAAACGAAGATGGTAACGCCTGACATATTCTAGCACTTTCGTTGGGGAACCATGCTAGCCTGACTGCGGCAGGCTGAGGTCACCAAGCCCAGCCAGGTGCATGAATGACTCTTGCCAATGCCCCATGCATGTGGCCAAGCGGTTGGGCTTGGGTGATGACCTAGATGACCTGCTGGCCGATGGGGCGACGAAGATACAATCGAGCAACATCATCTACATACCCGCACCCAATACGCTTTGACTCGGTTCCTGCGTCCTGCTTTTCCGTTTTTCCTTGCTCGGTTTCGGTTTCTTCTTCCTTTTGTAATCTCTCTTTCTCTCTCAATAGGTGCACATACACCCGCACCGCACATGCTCCACACGTGCTTTCCTCGCCCATGCATGCATGTGCCCCGCAGCGCACCCGTGCGTGCACCTACCCCTCGCGCCCGCCCTGCGCCGTCCGTTTGTTCGTTCGACGATGCCACGCCGCACACAGCCTGCTGCTGGCACGCTGCAACACAGGGGAGCTCCCCTGCTGCAACATACATGCACGCCCGTCCTGCCTGCGCCCAGCGTGCCGTGCCGTGCAGCCCGCGCGCGGGGCGCGCGCCCCGTGCACCCCTCGTTGACCCATGCAGCGAGCGCTCCCCGCACATACACCCTCCAGCGTTCCGCGCGCCCCGTGCGCTCGATCGTGCCCCGCGCCCCGTGCATGAACGAAGTCCAGCAGGGAGGGTAGCAGCAGGCGGCGACCTACGTACTAGACCTACCCAGCCGGCGGCCCGTTACGCAGGCTTCGACAACCCATGCAGGTTTGGGACAGGTGTCGCTGTGCAGGGGGTCGCCAGGGACGCCTACGTACCCTGCGGCTGGGATGGGGGGACGGACAGGCGGCGGTATGTTGTGTCAGCAAGCAACGTCGCCACCGAGCCGACCCGCCTTGTCAGCGTTGTTGCCGGTGTTGCCCTTTCCCAGGGCGGCCACAACAGGGGCCCGGTCCGTCGTCGCCGCCGTGCCGCCACAAGATGCTGCAGCACCCTTACGCAGCTGCCACGCTGCATGTGCATGCGCTGCTGCCATGTCGCAAGCGGGCGCAGCAGAACCAACCTGTGCTGTGGACGGAGCTTGGGGGGGCTCGCTGCCGCTGCCGTGGATAGGTGCGTAACATGCATGCGGGGGGCGCCCGCCGCGGGCTTTGAGGGCAGGAGGCTCGCTCCTGCTCCCGTCGCTTGAGGAGTGTGTATGCATGCGTCCTACCATGGCAGCCGCGCGCGTGCCCGCCACGCCGCAAACTCGCGCGTGAGTCGCCGCAACACTCGCCGCGTACTGCCGCTCTCGGCTTTTCACAAGCAACACATATATTTGTATGTGTAGCCCATCGAGCAGGCCAGCCTTTTCATTCGCCAGCCTTCATTTCAGCGGCGGCGGAATGAAATGAAGGCTGGCTCAGGCTAGCAGTCAAGGAGCGCGTACGGCATCGGCTCTACCAGATTATGCCTGCTGTGTCCGACCCGCGCAGGTGCCCGACTGGCCTAGGGGTGAAGGCCTGTCGGTATCTGGTTTGGATGGGGGGGGACTCTCCACCTACGCATACCACCGCTATCATGCCGCTGGCCTTGCACCAGGTGCTCATGCGCTTTAGATTGGGATGCTGGGACCTTGAGGCTAATCGCCCCCGTGGCCGAACACGGGAAGCACGTGTCTGCGCGCTGTGTGCGAACAGCGTAGAAGACGAGCTACATGTTTTCGGTGAATGTCCCGCATATAGCCAGCTGCGGGCTGAGCACGATCATACTCTCCAACTTGCGCGCCGTGGCATGCGCCGCGTGATGCTAGAGGCTGAACCGAGCTACGTGGCCCGGTATCTGAGGGATGTGTGGAATAGGCGGACTGAAGCGCTGAGGAGCCGAGGGCCCTAGCGCGCCGATACGACCTGATCTGCCGATGGCCCCCCTGGCTGTGAAACGGCGACCTCCGCTTTGCGGTGTAACAGTAACAGTAACAGTGAAGGCGAGCCCTACTCGCGTGGTGCGTGGGCTGGATCGCTCAAGCAATCGCTACCAGGGGAGATCTCCCCTGATCGCGACCGCGCGATCGAGGGCGGCGGCGGGTTGTTTATATATTTGCAATTGCCCCTAAGGAGCATGTAGGTTGGTAGATAAGCGTTACAATTGCAATAAGCAGCTCATCAGGTTGGCATAGCAAGCACGGACGGAGAAGCCAGCAGCAGGATCAGATTATTGCCAAGTCGCTCGCTCATGAATGTGTGGCATCAGGGGAGATCTCCCCTGTGTGGCATATATATACATTATTACTACTCCTTGAACTCTGCCGCAAGTCGCCTACCTTCGTCGTCATCCCATGTAAGGTGGGAGCGTGGTTGCTTGCTTGAAGCATGCACCGCAGAAAAAGGCAACGGCGGCGGCGGGATATCCGTTGTAGCTTTATATTTGCTGCTTGCGAAGTAGTCAGCAGCAGTAGTGCTGGTTCGTTCCTCGCCTCTGGCTGGGTGACCACGAGCAGCAGGCTGGCTGCTTGGTGTGTTGCGGCAGCACAGGCCTCGTTCTGCGCTCATACAATGGTTCAACGGCCTACATATATATGGACGTCGTGCCAACATAGCCAACATGGGCATTCACTTTAGTAACTGGACTACCCGGGTTTCGCGCACATTCCCCCAAAGCCGTGCTGCGTGCCTCGGTGCCTGCTTATACAGAGCAGGTTCCGCTTTTCAAGCAAATGACTTGCATGCGTTGACGCTAATGTCGATGCCTTTGAACTTGTGCAACCTCCCGCCGGTACTTCCGGAAAGACCCGGAAGCGCTAAGGCCAGTTCACAACTCCAGCAGGGCAGGGCAGCAGAAGAAGTTTGTTTCCTTTGCATATTCATTCTACGCCACCCATCCATAGTTCACTAAGTTGCATTCCAAGAGTGTCAGGTTTGCTTGGGAGGCATTGCTGTCGTCGTCGCAAACCCCTTAGGCGCCTTCCGGGTCTTTTCGGAAGTACAGCCGGGGGTTCGTGGATTTTATAACAGCAGTATATTGTCTTGACATGGCGCTCCAGCTGCTACGCTAGAGTTTAAGCTGGAGCAGTGTAGGTAAACATAGCCATCAGGGGAGCCCTGATAGCCATAGCAGTTCGATTTTTCCGGTTGCACAAGTTCAAAGGCACCGACATTAGCGTCACCGCAAGTCACTTGAAAAGCGGAAGCTGCTCTTTATAAGCAGGTACCGAGGCACGCAGCACGGGTTTTGGGGGAATATGCGCGAAACCCTGGTAGTCCAGTTACAAAAGTGAATGCCCATGTATGGTGGCACGTACGATGTCCATATGTAGGCCGTTGAACCTTTTTTAAAGCGCAGAACTAGGCCTGTACTGCTGCCTACACCGGGCAGCCTGCCTGCTGCTCGTGGTCACCCAGCCAGAGGCGAGGAACAAACCAGCACTGCTGGTGCTGACTACTTCGCAAGCCGCAAATAGCTACAACGGACATCCCGCCGCCGCCGTTGCATTTGCGGTGCGTGCTTCAAGCAAGGCACGCGGCCACTTTTGCTTTTCCTTATTCTGCTTCTCTTTGGCTTTTGCCTTTTCCTTTCTCTTTCCTTTTCCGTTTCCTTTTGTAAAGTCTCTCTCTCTCTCTCTCTCTCTCTCTCTCTCTCTCTCTCTCTGCTTCTTGCTTAAATCGAGTGCGCGCCTGCGCAGGTGCGTCGAATAGGCGCCGTGAGGTAAGAATGCTCACATATGTGCAACACCAGCGAGCACGCACCGCCGTGCATAGCCGCCCGCATTCGCTAGTATGGCGGTGTCGGCGCTCGCCACCAGCATTCTGAGGGTGGCTGACCACAGCTGAGAGTACCTTGCGCACCAATGCAGTAACCTGCACCACAAGGTTGCCACGGCGTACGACCCGAGCGAGCGCAGCTGGCGCGCGCAGCGCAGCCTTGGATTCGACAAGGGGCGCGCTCATATAAGCGCGCGCTGCTGCAAGCATAAAAGCGCGCTGCAAGTACACCTCACACCTAATGTATGTCGGATGGAGCGTTAAGCGCCGAAATCATCCGGACCCCGGACCCGCCCGAAACGTACCGAAACCACTGGTTGCTTACTATGCCGCAATGCAACCGATGGGACCCCGCCCGCCTGTTGATTGCCGCGCCTCACCCGCCCGCAAGCCATCGCATCTCATCACTACACTGAACGTTACGACGCCACCATACATGATATGAACGCACCCCGCCTTGCTTGTAATAAGCTATTCACCGCCGCCGCTTAGTAGCTTGCACCACAGCTTCCTCCCTCCTTGTAGAACAGCAGCTGAACTAACCCGAAGCCATTGTTTCTTGCCAGTGGCGAAGCTAGCGTGACCACCCGGTAGCTGCGGTAGGCTTGCTTGTCCGCACTGGCGGTTCGGACTGACATTGATACTTTGTATTCCGGCCGTACGTAGCAAGTTCTGTCCATACATCCGTCCTTGCCTACCATGCCTGCTGCCGTGTCAGCCGGCTCTCATAGCTCGTACCTAGCTACCTGTTCACCAAGTCGCCCATGCCGCCCTTGCTTCCAGGACCTTGTGCGCGCGCAGGGCTACTGCCACGCAAGACACGGATCCGGAAGCGACAGCACACAATGTCCCCACAGCGCACGGCGGCCAAGCCTGTGCGCTTGGCCGCCTTGCTGGTGGCGGCCACAGCGCTGCTGTTCTTGAGCGCCCAGCAGGCGCACAGCCAAGGCACCCGTGAGTGTGTATAACGGAGAGCAAGGCCGTGTAGGCAGTGAAGCGGAGGATGGAGCTTGTGCTAAGCTGCCAGCTAGGCTAGCTTTGAGCATTGGCGGGCGGGAGCCAGCTTACAAGCGACTTATGTGTTAGCCAGCTGCATGCACATCATCATGCAGCAGGAAACGCAAGCAAATGCACGCATCCAGACACTACTTACAGACACACGCACACGCGCCCCGCCATGTGTTCATTTGTTGCAGCCCCACCGACGTCAACATCAACGCCGCAGCTTGTGCGGACGTCGTGCATCTTCAACTCAACCGACGCAACGAAGACCATTCCGGATGAATCCTACGGCACCATGTCGATTGTCATTCCGAACACGTGAGCGCGTCCCAATGCATGCAGTTTATCCGTTGATAACTTGTTGGCATTTGTAATAAGGAGTTGCTTCCAGTTTATGGTTATTACGCCACGATAAATAGATTTGTGAGGGTGCGCGTGTTGTGTTTGGCTAAAATATAGAAATATAGAATCAGAGGTGCAGCGAGCTTGACTCGCCGTGCGTGGTCTAAGGACGGAGGTAGGGCCGAAGAAGCCGAAGCCCCATACATACGCGCCCTTTCCCGAGGGAACACATGAGAGAGGTTGGGTAACCTGTCCCGACCCCTCTGTGCTGACGCCTAATAAAAAAGGGGTTCGGCATCCTTGTCCTCGGTTCGTTACATTCCAGCTCGCGCCAAATGATGACGATGACGGCTCACCGTATCTGCTCCCTGCTTCCGCCACCGGCGTTGCCCCGCCACACATCAAAACTGGACACACGCATGCAGATGCCTCGTGGCGAGCATTGAGGAGGTCATCGTGCGCGTACGCCTAACCAAGTTTAACTTTTACGACCTTGACATTGTACTTCTGGCTGTCGACCAACAAGTGCGTGAGCGCTTGCGCAATGCATTCCGCGAGCGGACTCGGTGGACAGCCCGAAACGCGCCGCTGGGTGAAGCGAGCGCCACGTGCGGCTGCTGGTAGATAGAGCGAGTGAGACGTTCCTTGCGTCGCTCGCTCACTGACGCCCGCTGCCCTACCTCCACTGCTCACGCTACCCATAGGTGACCCTTGCGTCGTCCTGCGAAGAGGGTTACTTTGGCTACTACGGAGAGTACTATGCGGACCATGAGACCCCGTGCTATAGCAGGGGCGTCAGCAATGGCGTGCTGGAGTTTCATGATGATGCAGACCGCAGCACATACGACTTCCCGTACGTCGGCTCGGCGGGTGGCGTCTTCCGACCGGCAGCATCGCTGGGCACCAGCTTTCGCAGCAGCAACCCCCAAGGTACGTTGAAATATCAATATGCGACGGGGTGGTTAGCTGGGGCATTGCTGTCGCCTGTCTGCTGCGGCGGCCTGCTAGCTGCGGCGGCACGTACGGTTGCAAGGACGCTCCGGTCGACACCTTGACACCTTGTTCGTTACACATATATACATGATCAAGCCTTGGTCTTCGAGTGTCGGAGCTGCCAATACTGGCTGGCGGTTGTACCTCTTTCACATTTTGGCCCCCACTTTTATTTTCGCCCTTTCACAATGAAACTTAGAAGTGCCATTATTATAATTGGGCTAAAAAAACAAGGGGACTTCTAATTCGCATTGTAAAAGGGTGACACCTTGGTAATAGAATCAAAGACAATAATACAAATACAGTGGGCTTGACCCGCCGCGCCGTGATCTAAAGAGGTTGGGCGACCAGGGGGCCGGCGGAGCCCCGGAGCTACGTACGCGCCCCAGGGGTCGTATCTTACTTTGGGGGGTATCGGAAAGCCTATCGATCGCCCGCCGTTTTAGGGACCGTCCTATCGACCCGTGGTATCGATCAAGGGGTCGAATCGGCGGTGTCCGATCGATCGACGTGGTGTCGATCAAGGCGTCAAATCCGGGGTGTCCTATCGATTGACGTGGTGTCGATCAAGGTTTCGAATCCGGGCTGTCCCATCGATTGACGGGTGTCAAGGCATTAAACAAGGCTACTGTCAACAAGGGCGTGTAAATGCGGGTCGTGTTAGCCTACCTGAGAAAACACAGACCAAGCGTGTATGCGTCTTCATTTTATGTTGCTGGGGTTGCTGCGCCTAGAGGGTAGAGGTCAATAGGCAGGAAACGGCCTTCCGCGTGCCTCGTGCCTATGCCCACCCCGTCCGGCTACCCGACCCCACCCCCCGCCACGATCCCGGCGGGATCACGTGGTGTCGATCACTATGCCTTCCCGGGCAAAAACGATCGTTCCATGGTATCGATCATGCCATCGATTCCCAGTTTCAAATGGAATTGATCAAATCGACCAAATCGA
>BDDC01000669.1:0-49329 GCA_001662425.1 Chlamydomonas sphaeroides
GCGAGGTGAGGCAGGGGCGCCGCCTTCCAGGTCCTCGTGTTGGGCCTGGTCTGATGTCGCCGTGTGCTCGCTGCTGGCCGGTCTATGCAGCCTGATGCTGACAACAGAAGGGCTCCCCTATGTCTGCGCTGCTATGGCGTGGTGTTGCGTGGTGTGGGCTACTCCTTGTTGCTGCCTTGCCGGCTAGCGGCTAGCACTGCCCCAACTTGCTCTGCCTGCCTGCTTGCCCTTCCCAAGGTGCAAGTCACGTACGTGGTGCCACTCAGCCCCAGCGGCCTCAACGCCTACGCGCCCGTATGCGGTCTGGGTCCGGCGCTGCAGCCCAGCACGGCCCTGACCGTGGACGGCTCCATCGTGCAGTGTGCGGTGTCGTCCTTCATGCCGCCGCCCCCTCCTCCGTCGCCATTTTTGCGTCCTTCGCCACCACCGCCTCTGCCTGCTCCACGCCCGTCCCCACCGCCTCCTCCTCCTCCACCACCGTTCATGATTCCCTACCTGAACATTCCACCTGAGAACATTGACCCGGCGAACCCAAGCGGCTACCTGTCGGTCGAGCAAATCGTCGAAATTCCAGAAGAGGTGCTTACTGAGTGGGGTGCGACCACGAGCAGCGACACCTTTAACGCATCGGCACTATCTGCACTATTCCCAAACGCTGCAAGCATCAACATCACGGCTACCTTCGTGAGGGTGCCGCTAGAGGTCACCACATCTATTCAAGCTTCTGCGGTGCTGCTTACCGGCCCCAGCCAGAGCGTCCAGGTCCAGGTGAGGGGCTTTCGTGCCAAGGGGCGCCAGCAATGCCTGTCGTCCATGCATGACGTCTCGCTTGATAAACGTCCCCGCCGACAGGTCGCTTGCGTGTCGGCCTTCCTCGACGCCTTTGGCCAGGAGCTCGCGTTCCGCGCCAACGTGCCCTCACAGCTGATTTCCAGCGTCACTTGTGTCCCAACGGGGCCCGCACCAGCCATTGGCCGACGACGGCGCTCTCTGCAGCAGAGCGCGCAGGCGCCACCGCCAACTGTGGCCCCGCCGGTGTGCGGCGCGGACGGCACTTCGAGCCTCAGCCTGATCGTCATGCTGCGCCTGCCCGCTGAAGCCAACGGCACCTGGTACCGCGAGCACCTGCGCCAGACGGTGGCGCAGTGGCAGGCCGAGTCGTACGACCCCAACTCGCTGTATGCGCAGATGGGCGGTCTGCGGCTGTGCATGCCCATGACCAGCCGGGTGACGCTGTCGGCAGAGGTGCGGCCCTGCTGCGGCAACGCTGGGGCGCAGAGTCAGCGAGGGCAAATTTTCCTTCATAAATATGCCCTGACATTCTCTCGTGACGTTCCCCTCTTGGCGCGGTATTTGAGCAACCATGCCTTACTTCCCCAACCTCCTGTCTGCGCCCGCTCACACCGCTCATTCCCCGCCTGACCTCCTACCCCACCCTGACCACAGACGCAAGTGACGTACATCATCCCCCTGAGCGGTTTCGGCCTGGAGGCTTACTCGCCCTTCTGCGGCGATGAGGACCTTTACACAACGAGCGAGCTCACCTCGGATGGCACCGCCGCTGCCTGCGGTGTCCGAGTGCTGGCAACCGAAGGGGTGAGTGGTGGAAATAGAAGCAGGGGTACATCGAGCTTGACTTGCCGTAGTTTTAGGAGCAGGGCGACTAGGAGGGTCGAAAAGCCTGTTTCAAACCACATGCTGCGCCTGCTTGAGTGCCTTGCCGATTCTACACCTTGATTCCCTTGCAGGGCGGTGGCACGCGGGCCCCAGAAGCTGAGCCTCCACCTCCCAAGGGCGGTGGCGCAGGCGCACCAGCCAGCTCCCGCCGCGACTGGCTCCCCCTCATCATCGCGGCCATCTGCCTAGCGGCGCTGGCCGCAGCGGCCTGCTGCTTCATCATTGGAGCTGCCGCCTGGCGGCGCAAGCGAAAGCGGGAGGAGGAGACCAGGCAAAAGGTGTGGCGCATGCACACGGGCCTGCTGCTCTTGCGGTTGCAGTTTGTTTCATATGCATGTGGGGTGCCAGAGAGGTCGCATCCCATCGGCCGTCCTTGCCGTAATTGTTTATTTGCAGGAACTGGATGCGAGGTCACTGCCCTATACCAACATCGCCCCAGAGGAGGAGGGCGGCAACCAACTGGCCGTTGGGTCGGGAGATCCTACTAGCAGCGACCCCAGCCGCTCCAAGCCCTCAGCTAGCCGAGTCAGCCCACAGCCTCTGCTCCCAGCCTCAAGCGCCTCCTCACAGGAGTGGCTGTGGCAAGCCGCGCCGCCTTTGTCTCCCTCGCACATTGGCATAGACGACGACAAGGCGAGGCCACACAGTGCCGGCCGCCAGAGCTGGTTGGGCGACTCGAGCCAGCCGGCCACCCCGAAGAGCCATCGTGGCAGCGGCTTGATGTCTCCTTCGCGACGTGGCATTGTGCCGCTTGACGCATCAGGGCGGCAGTCCGAGCCCGGCACAGAGGGCGAGGGCGCCCGCTCCACATGGCGCCGGGCTGTGTCGCACGCCGCGTCCCGCCTCGGCGGCAACAATGCTGACGTGGCAGACGTCCTAGGAGCCGAGGACGGCCCACGGACGGCGCCCGGGGACCGTGAGAGCAACCCGGGCGGCACAGCGACGCGCCGCAAGTTTGCTGCAGCCGTCGCCGCAGCAGCTGCGGCGGCGGCGGCGGCGACAGCGGGCACACGACGGCAGCCGCCGCGTCGTGACACGGTTGTCTCTGAGTCTGGCGAGGGCGGCCCCAGGAGTCCCGTGGTGCTGTCACGTCCTGGCAGCGCTGTGCGGACCTCTCTGCCGGTCCGTCCAGACGCCCAACTCGATGCGGGTGCGCCTGAGGCGCCGCCCATCGGGCCCGCGGAGCGCACTACACTCCAGGGTCCGCCATCGAACGGAACTCCCGGCGCCTACGAGCTGCGGACGGACGCCCCTCCTATGGGCGTCTGGGATGCGGACGCGCCTGGGCTGGAGGCGGAGGCCAGCGCCGGCCGCTCGGCCTGGCGGAGCCAGGTGGCACGAGGCGCCAGCTGTGCAGGAGGCTCCGGCTCAGACGTGGCGCAGGTGTTGGGTGCACAGGACGAGGCGCCACAGCCCGGCCAGACTGAGCCACCGCAGCGACGCTTCACCTTTGCGGAGGCAGTGGCTGCCGCAGCCATGGCCGCTGCCAAGGCTGCTGCTGCAGCTGCTGCCGCCAGCCGGCGCTCGCAGGTGCCATCGCTTCCTCCCATCATGGCCTCGCCGCCAGTGCGGGGCAGCAAGGATGCCGACATGGACGTTGAGACCGGCGAGCGGGGAGGGGCCTGGGCCTCGGCCCTGGAGCCATCACCGCCCGGCGCTGCCGGGGCCGCTGCCATGGCCGCTGGTTCCGCAACGCAGGGCATGAAACGGCCGCCGAGCGCTGCCGCGTCCAGCAATTCAGCGGCCAACCCCGCTGCAGAGCCCGACGCAGCACGCTCCAACTGGCGACACAATGTCGCTGTGGGTGCTACGAGCATGGGCGGCAGGGGCAACGACGTCGCAGAGGTGCTAGGCGCATCTGCCTCCGGTGGCGGCATAGGTCAGTTCAATGCCGCCGACATGCAGCGCTTCCGCCATGTGGCAGCTGTGGCGGCCGCTGCAGCCGTTGGAATCCCTGCCAGCGCCGTCAACTACCCAGCTCCAGCACCCCCGGGTGCGCCCGAGGAGGCCCTTTCAAGCCAGCACAGCAGCTTCGGCATTGTAGATGATGGCGACGAGGAGTGGCCGCTGCCAGCCCCGGCAGACCCGGGCCGGTCCAACTGGCGCCGCAGTGTTGCTGTTGGGGCCACGAGCATGGGCGGCAGGGGCCACGATGTTGCGAGTGTGCTGGGGACGTCGGCCTCAGATGCGGGGGGCGGCGGCACAGGCGATGTGGACCAAATGGCGGCACAGCAGTCCTATAAGAAGGCAGCAGCCGTGGCCGCAGCCCAGGCAGCTGGTTTGCCAGTTAGCCCGGGTGCCGCCGCTGCGGGCAGCTCTGGCAGCGGCTCGTACCCCATGCGCCCGAGCTCCTCGGATGCCAGGGATGCCGCCACCGCAGCCGGCGCTGTGGCGGGCGCGGCCGCCGGTGCAGCCATCAGCGCCGCTGTCCTGTATAGCCGCGGCATGAGGCGACAATCGAGCAACACCGGCGACGCCCAGGAGGTTGGCGATGGCAGTGTGGACCCCAACGCTAGCCGCTCCAACTGGCGGCGGAATGTCACCGTGGGGGCCAACTCCATGGGCGGTCAGCGAGGCGATGTGGCAACGGTGCTCGGCCCAACTGCTAGCGATGAGCCAAGCAGGCTGTCCGCCGCCCCAAGCATGGCGGCTGGAAGGGAGCAGTCAGGCGACGGCAGCGCCTCGCCCAGGGCCCTGAACCTGGGCCGATTCAAGACTATTGCGGCAGCAGCCAGGTGAGCAGGGCCGCTAGCATGATGCTGGCGCGGTTGGCGCGGCTGCCAACAAGTTTCTTTGTGGTTTGGTTGGCTGTGGCTCTTATGACGTCGTGAGACGCTGCCCGACCTGAACACATGACCGCTCGGCCGCCGCAGGGCCGCTGCTGAGGCGGCAGTGGCGCGAGTCACACTCTCTATATCCCTGGAAAACACACGGCGCAGCGACACGAACCCTCGCTACAGCGCTACACTGGGGGACGAGCCTGTCGCCGTGTCAGGCACCACTCCAGCTTCTACCCGTGAAGGCAAGTCCAGCAGCCACGTCGCGTGGTACAACCAGTCGGCTGGCGAGCCTGGGGACGACGATGGCGACGGTGGGCAGCACGGCAGCAGCCAGGCAGGGCCCAAGCCCCGGCAGCACCCTGCAGGAACAAGGGCCCGCCGGCTGCAGCACACCGACGCTTTGAGCAATGTGGTTGACGAGGACGAGCCTGAGATTGAGGAGATCAAGCCATTGGAGATGCGATCTCGCAGGTCCTTCGCCGCGCCCGCCATGCAAGCAGCGCAGCGCCTGCTTCAGCAGGAGGAGGCAGAGGCGGACGCAGAAGCCGCGACTGCTGCAGCCCGCAGCGGCTTAGCCACGCCGCCGATGCGGCGGCCTGGACTCTTTGTGGCGTCACCCGTGGCAGCCCCACGCGCCGCAGCGACCAGCTGCGGAAACGAATTCTTAAGATCCCCGGGGCAGGTCCAGCAGGTGCTGCGGCACGCGGAGGAATCTCCGGTTGGGCGGCAGGGCTCGCTGCTGGCTCGGCGCCAAACGTTCAGCGGTGTTGGTGCCAGTGTACCAGCATCTCCACAGCTCCGTCCGCCTCCACCACTGGCTCTGGCGGGATTCGAAGACGACGACATTCATTCCCTGCCAGGCAGCCCAGGAGCGGGCGACGGCGGTGGACAGCTCAGCAGCGCAGGCTACCTGGCGTTCCCGCCTGAGGGGCAACCTCACCACGCATCGCTAAGTGGCAGAACAGGGGCGGCTGGGCCTAGCAGCGCCGGGCGAAGAAGGAGCGACTGGTCACAGGAGGTGGAGGCGGCGGTTTCGCCCTCAGCAGCTGCCCAACAGCAGGTGTCTGCTAGGTCCGGATCGCTAACCGGGTCTGCTGGCACCTGGGCAACTGGCAGTAGCTCGGTCATGTCGCCACGGCAGCCCAGCAGGTTCAGGCAAACAACAGCCGGCCAGTAGTATGTGTAACAGCAGTGGGCTGCATTGGTTGGAGCCGGCACGTCATTGTGTGTGTGCTGAAAGGATGAGATGACGAGGACGTGTGGACGCCCAGGTACATGGTGCGCATACGGATGGAGTAGCAAGCAAACACGACTCCACAAGCGGCTTATTGTGACCAGCAGCCGGACGAGACTTCTGGCAGATCGCATTCATGTAGTCACTTTCATTTCTCGCACGCTCTGCGGTGTGGTGTTCGAGGCTCCGCTCCTGCTCGCGGCGGACTGGCTGCGGCGGTGCAGCGGGCTGGTATTTTGCAGCCCTAGCGACCATATCTACCAGGCCGATGGTCAGGCCGGTGTCAGTAGGTGTCGTAATGTTGACGAGCGTGCCACAGGCAACGCCCTTGCTTGAGCGCGCCCTGCTGGTCTGGGTGTCCACTGCACGGCCCCACGGCCACCGAGCGAGCACGGCCCCACGGCCGCCTCGTACCTCGCCACCCAGCCTGCGGCATGGCTGCACCGGTGCGGCAGCCCTGCAGTGGAGGCGGGTGCAAACAAGTAATGTAGCGGCAGCTGAGTGCGCTGAGCGTGCAGCATTTCATGTTTTGGGGGTGAAGGCCCCGTGGTGCAGGGCAGGGGGGGCTTCGCTCTTAAGGCTGCTGGTGACCTGGTGTGCGTTGGTCGGCTGCGTCGCAGTATCAGGCTAGATCTGCGCCCAGCCCGACCCTGTGGGTTGTGCACTGGGCCATGCCGTATCGCTTACCGGGCTGGGGGCTGGGTCCATACATCAATGTTGCAATGCGAAGGGCCGTGAGGGGGATTAGATCGAGCTGCGCCTTACTGTGCGATGACCTGTGATTGGCGTGCGACAACGTGCGTGGCTCGCAGAATAGGTGGTGGGCGGTACAGATGTACGGATGTGCTTGTGCATCAGCATTTATGTTCACCAAATGTACCGCCGCTGGAGCCGGTGCTTGTGTATGCACTGATGGTGTATCGTTTGGGATGGCCTCATCTTGAGGCGACACCGTGCGGGGTCAGGCTATCTCGCGTGTCACGTGTGCGTACGCAACGAGCCCCGATGCTTGCTGGGCTCGCGAGGCGGAGCCGGCCGTGGCCTATCGTGTCGCAATATGTGCCTGACGACTGGTTGAGTTGCAATAAGAGCGCGTACTAGGCCGCATGCACCACGTGACCTTCATGTCGGGCAAGATAAAGGCGGCATGAGGCCGACCGCATCAAGATGCGGCACTGGCTGGTCCGGAGCTGTAACGAAGCAGCGTCAACCGTGTGTGCCAGCATTCATGCTGGAAGCAGCACAACGCCTGTGTGAAGCCGCACGCAGCCTGTGCTCGAGGGCACTGCGCGCGTGCCTGCACCGAGCGAAAGGGCCGACATAGAACTGGCCGCCGGTGCTGCCTCACCACAGCACCATTTTGGAGCTACACGGCGTGACGTGGCGCCATGTATTAGTATGACCGAGCCGCGGTGCGTGTGTGTTGGCATCTCATACCCTACCATACGCACCCTGCGCGCCTGCGCTCCTCCAATGCATGGGGACATATCTACTGCCGGGAGATTCGAATGGTGTGGCATCTCGCCACCTGGCCAATCAAGGGCAGGGGCGAGGGCATTGTTGGTTACAACAACGCTGCATACGCTGTAGCCCATATGGCTCCAGGTTCCCGCCCTGGCGGCCGCGGCGTGCAGGGGCTGGCTCCGGTGGACAGGACCGTCACCGCAGCTAGCGGTACACTGGCAGCGGCCCCGGGTGGGACGCCCTCGCCTCTAACATGCGCGGCGCCACCCAGCCATGCTTACGCCGCCCCTCGATGAACACAGACCCCAAGTTACAACGACCCCGGCATATGGCATCCCAGCCACGCCGCCTATCCGGCGGCCTGGCCCCGGCGCTGCGTTGCCCTCGGCTGCTGCACACACCGCCACGGCCAGTGGTGGCAAGGACTTGCCTGCTGGCCCCACCAGCCTACAACATCTACGACCCCCGGAGGAGTCGCCGGTGGGGTGGCAGGGCTCGCTGCTGGCTCGGCGCCAAACGTTCAGCGGTGTTGGCGCCAGCGAACCTAGTGGACCGGTCTCTCCGCGACTCCGTCCGCCTCCGCCCCTGGCTCTGCTGGCGGGACCCGAAGACCACGGAATCCTGTCCCTGCCAGGCAGCCCAGGAGCGAGCGAGGGCGGTGGCCAGCTCAGCAGCGCCAGCTACCTGGCGTTCCCGGCTATCCGCCCGATCCGCCCCATCACCATGCGTCGCTTAGTGGGGCGGCAGCCGGTGCGGCGCCGGCAGCAGCTAGGCCCAGCAGCAGCGGCGGGCGGAGCAGGGGCGCGTGGTTAGGTTGCAGGACGGGGAGCCGGCGGGGGGATTCGGGGGTGCGTATTCCGCTTTTGGCCAGCAACCGGTGTCCGCTCAATCGGTCAGGCTCACTGAGCGTGTCCGGACATGTCCGGGCGGGCAGCAACGGCGGCGCCCTGTCACCACGCCAGCCCAGTCGGCTTTGGCAGACAGCAATGGGGCAGTAGAAGTCGTAAGACGGAAGGGGCGTGTGGTTTGTGCAGCTAGCCATGCAAGCTACCCTCCATGTGCTGCTGGTGGCATGCATGCGTATGCACCTGTGGCGTGCCAGCGCCAGCTGGGCACACGGCATTGCTTGCGCTTACGAGGTTGCTGCCGCCGGCGCAGCAGCATGCGCCCATCGGCAACTCACTCCGGGGCAGTTTATTCGCTAGGCGTGCGTGGGGCTACACTGCTGACACTGCTCATTGACCTCCCTCGGAGGGGCTGCGTTCATGTTGCTTGCGCGACAACAGACGACAGATAGAGGTGCGCACGGCAAGGCCACCACTTTGGGTGCACGGGCCAATGATTGCATCAATTCCCACGGTTGGTACTGCTAAAATGAAAACTGCATGTTGCCGCTGCAAAGAGGTTTATTTTCATAATGCCACTGTTTGTATGTTGGGGTTTCTAGGCTGCCACTGTCACTGAAAAACAGACGAAGTTAAGAACCTGTACACTTGTGAAGTAGCTGCGCACCGCGAGGTGCAGACGTGCTGGTGCAAGCCTGCTGGACTAAGCTTCTGTGGTGGTTGACGTGCCCTAGGACACAAAAGACGGCGGGGGGTCAGGCGGGTGTGCACAGGAGGTTGGTTGGTTGGTTGGCGTTCGACACGACGTAAGGCCGGCCGGAGCCTGCCAGAGCTAACCGCATCGCAGCTCGTCGCAACTCGAGATAAAGAATTGCGCCTGCACTGCGAGTGCTGCTGCGTGTAGCTAGCCCGTAGGGTGTTGCGGGTTTTTCACGGCATGTCCTGTATGGGGCTCCATCCTCGCTTGTGGCCTGGCTCGTTGGATGTTTGACGTTGCGCGTGCAATGGTGGGCTAACTTGCAGACAAGTATGTCCCCATCAGAATGGGGAAAGGGGCGCAGCCCCAATCCGTCCTCTGTCTGGGGCGTGGGGCCCTCCGGCCGCCCCCGACCATCGGGGTTGCTTCCGTTGAAAGCGTTGGTACAGCCCACCTATTTGGGGTACTAAAGTACAGGGCGTTTGAACGCAGGCGCCCTACCAACCTCTCAACCCGCGCTCTACGTGCCGACACTCGTCTGGGGCGCGACCCCTGGCCCCGTCCCGGACACGGCCGGGGCACGCTTGAATGCGAGAAGTATGGCGGGCTCCCCGCCCCTCGGCTTCGCGCTAGCACAAGCCTACGGCCGCATCGTACCGCGGCAGCCCTACAGCCGCCGCCCAGCTAGCCTGTAGTAGGGGGAGCACTACTCCTGACATCCTAGGACAGGTTTTGTCCTGCTACATAGCCAGCCAGCAGGCACAGCCAGAAGGCAGGGCCCGCCCTCCCTGCCAACTCAGCCCCCAACACCGCTACGCTTCCGCCAATCACGGCCAGCTGCGGCTGAGCTCGGCCGCTGGCCCCGGCCCACAGGTGGCGGCGGCGGCCGCTGCCGCCGCCGGGCCGCCCTACGCAGCCACCATCGTCACCCCCGTCGCCGCCCCGGCCGGGCGAGCGGCGCGGCGGGCGCCTCAGGGCAAGCGGCCGGCCATCGTGCTCGGCGTGAGCCGGTAGACTGTTGCATAGCGCATGTTGTGTGCTGTTGTGTTGACATCGCGCGCCAGTCATCGCCAGCCCAATTGCGATGCCCACGGTTTCGCAGCCCCGTGAAGCTACCACGCGTCCCTTGAACAAATGTAACATATTTTTATGTGCATATGGCTTGTAGCAGGTAGAACATTTGCCGTACATCAACTCTCCAACCCCACCTACGTAACGCTCGCACGCCCAGCGCGTTGGCCCCGATCGATGTGACTGTCAGTAGCCCCAATCCGGCGCGAAGTAGGTTGCTTTCCCGGTAACCTGCCGTGACGAGCTGTGCAATGGCGGGAAAGGGGGCTGCGAGGGACCTGCCTTGGTCGTGGTGGGCGAGGCGTTTGGCTTCCAGGACGCGACCATCCACGACCGACAGGGTATTAGTTTAATACGGTGGCCTCATAGTGCCTGTATTGGCCGGAGCAAAGCTCAGTGTTGTCAACTTCACACCCAAGGGTACCTAGCTTCCCCTCACAGCGCGCCTAAATGCGGACTTCTCTGCTTACCTCGTGCGGACTGCGGCACTGTAATAATAAGACTCTGCATTCTGTGTCGTGCCTTGCTGCAGCCCTCTAAACAGACAGCGAGGCCAACGGATGAGGCCGTGTCGCTAACAATTCTTCTCTTTGACATCTTCTTACTTTGCACAACAAGCATGCGCATTGCGGGAGCAGTAGCTCGGGGCTTCGCCAGCTGTCCGCGCCAACACACCTGTGCGATATTTCAGCTATGCCAGCTGCCTCGTGCAATTCCAAGCACAGCTGGCAGCCGGTTGAACAGGGAGAAGCAGTAGGCCCGGCCGACCCCATGCCCGATGGTGCGCGCGGGCTCATGGCTCTCGCTGCTGTGCATCCTCCTCGCTGTGGCTCTTACTGGGGCACGCGGAGGTGCCTGGGCGCCAACTTACCTACGCCAGCCTGCCGCATATCCCCCAACGTACGCTGCCGGACACCCGACACGTCCGCCCGCTGAGCACCCCGGGATGACGCGACCAGCGGCACCGGCGCAACCCTCGCCGCCGCTCCTTTGGCTGACCGCACCGACCGGGGCGACCGCTCCAGCCATGGACGCTCCCCCACCACCCATCGCTCCGGCCGTGGACCAGCCATTGGGGCTGCCGGCTCTCAGCCCGGCATGGCCGTCATACGCACCAGCCGACCTTCCCCCACCTGGCCTGCCTGGGCGGGAACAGCCGCCCACGCCGCCTGCAGCTCCTGCGCCACCGGGCCTTGAGGCGCTCCCCCCGCCGCCCGGGCTGCCCCCTCCTCCACCTCCCCACGCGCCCAGCAGCCCGCCGCTGGCGCCGACGCACCCCGCCAGCCCGCTCCCTGCAGCGCCCTCCTCGCCGGCCCCGGCAACGCCCGCCGCGCCTCCGCCACCGCCGCTGCCTCCGCCGCCTCCAGCGCCGCCCTTCACGCCTGTGGCCGGCCTCCTGGCGGCGCTGGGCATCCAGCCGGAGCTAGTCGCCACGGCCGAGCCCGCGGGCGTGCTGCGGCTCAGCCGGCTCAGCAGCGTGCCCCACGACCTGGCGCCCGGCGCGCTGGCGGAGCGCTTCCCGGGCGCCGACGAGGTCCGCGCCACGGGCTACCAGGCAGGTCCCTCGCCGCGCATGCACGGGAGCTGCCGCCCTGGCCTATGCTGCGCCCGTGCCGGCTGTCGAGGCTACTTCCGCGGCCATGGCTTGCAGTAGCAAAGGGTTGAATGGCTGTGGGGGCGTGTGACCGCTGCCGGCAGCACCCCTGGGGCGCCAGCGCGGCTGACGGCCGCCCGCCCCCCGCAGGTGTCTGTGCCGCTGCACGCGCACAGCGCGCAGCCGACGGACCTGGACAAGGCCACAGTGGTGGGCAGGCGGGGGGCCGGGCGCCCGTGCGCGCGTGAGGGGTGGCGCAGCCGGGGCGCTCTGCTGGCCAGGGGTGGCGACCCCCTTGCCCACGCCGCCGCCCACACCGCCCCCCCTCGTGCGCCCGCAGGCCGCGGCCGTCTGCGACGCCGCGCTGCTGGAGGGCCTCCGGGCCCGGCTGGCGGTGCGCTGGCCGTCAGGCAGCTCCGCAGCGTGCGGCGGCGCCGCCTCGACTGCCTCGCCCAGCAGCGCGCAGCCCACTGCCGGTGCGTTGGCAGCTAGCAGCGGTCTAGCACCCGACAGCGCCGCCCAGGGCCGCCGCGCTGCCACCGAGGGCGACACCGGCCCCGACGACCCCTGCAGCGCCATCGCGGGCCCGGCGCCCGAGCCCGTGCCCATCGTCGTCGTGCTGCCCACCTCGGCCGGCGAAGGTGGCGGCGTGTCGTCCAGCCCCACAGCGCCCAGCGCCGCGCCCACTGCGCCGCCGGCGCCCGGGGGCGCGGCGCTGGGCGAGCAGGTGTACGCGGAGTTCAGCGCGTGGAAGGCGCAGGCCGAGGCCGCGCTGGCGGGCCGCGTGCGGCTGTGCGCCACGCCCCGCCAGCAGGTGGAGGTGGCCACCACGGTGCGAGCCATGTACCGGGTGCCGCTCAGCGGCCCGGGCGCGGCCGCCTTTGCGGCCGCCTGCGCGGGCGGCAGCGCGGGCGGGCTGCTCGCGGGGCTGCAGGGCGACGGCGCGGCGTGCGAGGTGCAGGCGGCGCCGGTCGCTGAGCAGGTGGGGCCCGGGTCGGCTGGCGGGCGCCTGGGGGCGCCTGGGGCGCGGGGCGGCTGGAGCCGGACGGCGGCATGCAGCGGGCGCGGGTGCGGTTGTACATTCATTGGGTGTCTCACGCGTGACGAGCGCGGGTGCAGGGCGCGAGGGTGCAGCCGGCACCTGATGCTGTCAAACCCCCTGGCGTGTCGCTTACCGCGCAGGCTGACAGTCCAGGGGCTGGCACCGACGGCACCGTGGCGCCTGGCGAGGCGCCCCCCGGCGCTGCCGCAGGGGGCGGTCCCGCCGGGGGACGCCGGCCCAGCTGGCTGGGCGCGCTGGTGGGCGCCTGCGTGGCAGCCGCCGCCGTGGTGGCGGCGGCGGCTGGCGTCGCGGCGGTGGTGGTCAAGCGCCGGCGCGGGCGGGAGCAGGAGGCCAGGGCGGACGCTGCCAAGGTGCGCCGCCTGACGCAGCCGGTGGTGTCTGGGACAGGCCCGCCAGGGCTGGCCCCGACCATGCCTATGCGCACACGTATAGCAGGCCGCTGCGCCGCCCTCATAGGTGGGCCCGGGCAACCGCGGGCGCGCCCTCATCCCCAGTGCAAGCTGCCGCCCCGCCGCCCCAGCGCGGCGCCGCAAGCAGCAGCCTCCCCGCTTGACCCCCAAACTGCAGGCGCTGTCCGACCCCTCCTACGTCGACCTGGCCGACGCCCTCGTGGCGCCGCCGCGGCGCGAGCCGCGCGCCCTGCGCGCCCCACCCTGCTCCGCGGAGCCTTGTGCAGCGCCGCAGCGCCGCGCCACCGGCCTTGCGCCCGCCTCGCCCGCCTCGCCGTGGTCTGAGCAACCGGGCGGCCGCCTGTGCCGGCTGGGCTCGGGTCTGGGCCCGGCGGCGCACTCGGGCACGCGCGGCCGCGCGTTGGCCCTGTACGAGGGCATCCATACGGGGACCGCGAGGTCGCCCGGGCGCGGCCGCGCGCTGCGGCCTCGACTGGGCAGCAGCAGCGGCGGCGGCAGCAGCCCGCGCGCCGCCGCTGCCGGGTCCAGCCCGCACCGCCGCGCGCTCGCCGCGCCTGCGCGAGGCCACCTCCGGGCAGCGGGCTCGCCGCGCACGCCCGAGCGGGGCCGCTGCGGTGCGGGCCTGGCCGCCGGCTTGTGGCCGCCGGCGTCCGAGATCACCCAGGTCGGCGGGGGGCCCTGGCTGCCGGAAGACGTGTCGCCGCCATCGCACGCCGGCCCCTACGCGTCTCCGCTGTCTGCGGACGCCGCTGCATGGCACGGCGTGGCGGAGGCGGCCTCGTCGCCTGAGGGGCTGCCGGGCAGCAGCAGCAGCAGGGGCCTGCAGGCGGAGGCCGGGCACGGCGCGGCCAGCGGGCCGGGGAGCTCCTCGGGCGGCGTGGGCTGGCTGGACAAGTCGCCCCCCAGGCGAGTGACCATCGCCGTGCGCGCCAGCGGCGGCAGCGCCAGCAGCGCCGGCTGCGAGGCGGCCACCACGCCCCGGCGGCGCTCGCTGGCGCACACGCGAGTACACCCCGCGCCCTCGCTGCGGACGGCCACGCTGCTGGGAGCAGCCAACGCAGCCGCCGCAGCCGTGGCCGCGGCGGGAGATGTGCGTGCTGTCACGACTTGCTCGCCTACGCCCGGACCGTGCTCGGCAGGGTTGGCGGAGGCGGTGGCAAGCGGCGGCGGTCTGCCGACGCCGCCGGCGGATGGCAGGCGCACCAGCGCCGAGCTGCCGCTTGCGGCTGTGCTGCCGCTTGCGGCTGTGCGTGTGGAGGATGCGCGGCCTGCCGAGGCGCGGGTGCGGCGCGCTGCGGTGCTGGGCGGGCCGTCCTCGCCGCGCGCCGGCCCGTCCTGACGCGCAACGGGGCGCACAGCGTCTGAGCACGCCCAGCAGCGCGCTGCTGCTAATCGCTTGCTGCTTGATTACCATATTGTACTTGTATTCGTATCCATGTCACGTCGTGTTGCCGCCGGCGGTTCTTTGTCGCGACGCTACTGCTGCACGCTGGCTGTGCGGTGGCGGGGGAGAGCTCGCGCCGTTGCGGAGCTGGTGCTGCCGGCGCACGTGTACCGGGGCGCTGTGTGCGGTGACCTCGTGGGCGCGCTTGCGGTGCCGCCACGTCGGCAGCCAAGATTGGCACTGCGGCGAGCGAGGTCTACGGGAGGCAGGTAGCGCTTGGGCCCATTCATGACCGGGGGGCAGTCGTAGGCATTGCGCGCTGCAGGTAGACCCGTGCAGGCCTGAGGCGTCGCGCAGTAGGGCTCGTGTGTTCAGGGCGTCCGTTGCAGAGATAGCGCACGACATCGATACCTAGATTGCACCGCTTGGTCGCCCCTCAGGTGGTGGGCCAGCGCCTCATACGCGCCGTGTGTGACACACCGCCCATCTGAGTCTTCTTTGCGGCGGGGCGGGCTGGCGCCCTCGCTTGAGAACTGCGCACTGCTGACGGCTGTGCCGATACACACTAATTTCAAGGATGCTGTCGAGGCGATTGGGGCAGGGCTTTCTGTATGGTTCGGGGCACAGGCTGGGACAGCGAGGGTCGCGAGGGCAGGGGCTTGGCGCGCATGCGCCCTTGCTAGCGGCAGCAGTGCGACGGCATTTTTGCCAAGGGCGCGAGGCCCGTGCTGCGGGCGCGGAGGCGCTCGGGCTTGTCTGGCCGACGAAGGCAAGACAGGGGCATGCAGTGAAGGTCCACATGCAGGGGACGAGTAGCCCCGCGTAGGGCCCCGCGCTGCGGCTTCAAACGTGCGGGCGCTCCCAGGCCGTTTGGAGGGGCCTGCAGCCACCCGAGGCACGCCGAGGTTTTATCGTTAAACGAGCGAACATCAACCATACCGTCTGGGGTGCGGCTGCCACAACAAGCCCCCCGTGGCCCTGCGGTGCCCATCGCCCAGCCCAGCTGCCGCCTGTGGCCTAAATGCCCACCTGAAGCCGCCACGGGGCGCACGCACCACCCAGCTACTCCAGCTGGGAGATGCCATCGGGCAAGTGACAGTCGCGACCAGGAGGAGGAGCCTCTTGGTTGCGACACTGCACCAAAGGCAGCCGCTGGCTGTCCCTCCGCTCGAGCCATGCCAGCAGCTGGGACAGGTTTGGTACATCAGTCAAGTCAAGAGTATGTGACCTGCTGGATCAGGAGGTGCCGGATGGGGCTGCAACTTCTCCCACACACCCACGGTGGAGCGAACCCAGCCCCGTGTGTCCGCCAAACAGCGCCAAACGGGGCTCTAGTCGGCGTGTTGCACTCGTGTGCCTGGTCGAGCTTGAATGGGTCTGGGGCGCGGCAATGGCCGTTTAGGCGCGCCACGTTGTTCGGCCCGTTGAACTACAGCCATGACATGGCCGCTCCACGCCCGGGCGCTCAGGGTGTACGAGTGGTGTGCAGGCGGCAGCTCTAGCACGGCGCCGTAGGGGCCGTCACGGGCGGCCGACTCTCATCGCAGCCGCTGATAAGGCGAGCGTGGCGCCAGGAGGCCTTATGCGTGGCGCAGCATGCTGGCGACTGGACCATGAGAATAGAGCGCAATGGAGCGTGCAGACGGGTGGCCCAGGCAGCATTGGCCTGGTCGTGCTCAGTTAAGTTCCAAACTGCTCCGACAAGAGCGGGGCGCACTGGGTTGCCCGTTGCGCCGAGGCGTACGCGTATGCAGCAGACTAATACACAATGCCGCAATATGCAGGGTAGGGCGATATAGCCAGGGCGATATAGCGCTGGCTATATCGCCCTGGCGATATAGCGATTGGTGCATGGTTAAGCAGGGGAGAGGTGGAGGACTCTCCTGTGTTTAAGAATATGGGCGTAGTCGCAGAGCGTTGTACATCAATTGGTTCCATTGAACCCAAGTCCGGACGTCCGCGCTCAGGTCTGACCACCCCTGTTCGCGCCAAGCCCGTCGTCCCGTCATCTATTTGCAATCTTATCTTACTGCTCTTTCTTGTCCTCATTCCATTCATCGTTGTTGCATCTACTAGAAATCTGGGCAGCCCCACGGCAAACCTCTGCGCACCTTGCCGATGAAGTAGGCCACACCGCAATACCGACAGATCAGGCATCTTCGCGTGGCTTGTTTGCGGTCAAGGAACCAGGAGACACTGGTGGGCTGTCCAGTTACCAACCGCTACAAGTTTGCGGCCCGGCTGCCACAACGGCACAGCAGCCCGCTGAGGCAGAGCGTGGAAGGCCAGCGTACTGAGTGGACAGCGTACAAGCTAACCAATAAACAGCGTCAAGTCTGGCGTTCCTACCCTTACCTCACAGTAATGCCCACTCGTAGAGGGAGGCGTCCTTTATAAGCTTCACCTAATCAAAAGGCCGGCTAAGCTACCGTTGTCGGCACCGAGACGACATGGGCAGTCGCGCATCCGCGCTGCTGCTCATTCAGGCCCAAGACAGGACCACGACAACAATTCAGAAGCTGTAATGCGTGGTGATGGTGACTTGGTGGCTCGGCCAGGCGAGCTGGAGTCTGCACGCCGAGGATGCGCTCGCACAAGACTTCGGCGCCAGCGTAACCCCGCCCGCACAGTTACCGTGCACCACATACTGGCAGTGCTCTTCTGGATCGCGCTGGGTGCCCTCGCAAACGAGCCCCCACGACCGGGCACCACCCTTGGCCGCGGGGGACCCGACGCGGTGGGGGCCGGCCCTGCGGACGAGAATGGAGGCCTGCCACCACCGGCTTCCCCTGTACCCTGGCCCCCACCCCCGAGAGCCTGCCCCGCCTGGGCCGACTGCGCTCGCGGCATCGTGACCGCGTATGCGGTGGACGCCTTGGCCACGCCGAGGCCCCAGAGACTCGACGCAGCGCCCTACTCGGCGCTCCTGGGGCCGCCAACCTACCAAGGCCTGTGCCTGCCAGGGCCGCCAGACAGGTGCGTCTGCGCCCCTATTCCCGTAGCGTGGTGACGCCAGCCCGTCCCAGCCCGCCTGGATGCGGGCCCAGTGGTCAAGCTCCGTACTGCGGGTGCCTCCCCACCACCACCCCGCGCCTCCCACCGAGCCCGCCAGCCTGCTGCCAGCGCACGGCCCCCGCCTGCTGCCGCCTGATGCCCCGCCCCACGCCCCTCGCAGGCCGGGCCAGCAGGCGCAGCTGTGGTCCCTGGCCGCCAACGACACGGAGGGCACGCTGCCGGCGCAGACCATCATAGACGTGACCATCGGCACGCCGCTGTACCCGGCAAGGGTGCGTACGGGCGCGCGCCGCGGCGGGAGTGATGCGCGGTGCTAGCGGGACTGTCGGCCAGCCGGCGCCTTGGGCGTCGGTGAGTCCTTGGCGCGCAGGCCGCTCCGGCGCGGCCGCTCGTGGGTTGGTGCCCGGCCCGGCCGCAGCTTGATGCGGGGGTGACGTCCGGTTCCTCTGCGCGCCAGCGTGCACTGCGATTGGCAAGACCCGGCTGTATTGCGCCGCGCTGCCCTCTGGCCGCAGGTGGAGATATGGATTGCGAGCAGCCGTACGGCGCCCATTCTGGACGTCAGCCTGCGCTACGCAGCGGGTGTTGGACGCCGGGTGAGAGCGGAGCGCGGCGCGAGGGGTGTTCCGCGCTGCTGCGCCCGTGTGCCGCATCGCAAGCCGCCGCACCGCTTCACAGCAGCGCTTCAAACCAGCGCTTCACAGCAGCGCTTCACAGCAGCGCTTCACAGCAGCGCTTCGCAGCAGCGCTTCACAGCAGCGCTTCACAGCAGCGCTTGCCTGTGTGCCTCGCTGCGGCGCCTCTCCACCACCCGGCGCCACCGACTGTCGCCGTGCCACACGCCCCTGCCGCAGGTCGCCTGCGCACCCGACCCCTCTGCCCCCTGCCTTGGCGCCAACATCAGCGAGGTGGCCTACAGCTACACCTGCACCCCCGCCGCGTCCGCCAACAAAACCGCCTTTGACCCCTGGGCCCTGGGCGTGCGCTTCCGCGCGGACAGATGGGTCGTGATAGACGCGGTAGCCGTGGTGGGGTTCGCGCCGCTGTCGCCGCCGCCGGCGCCCCCGAGCCCGGCGCCGCCCAGCCCCCGGCCGCCCTCACCCACGCCGCCCAGCCCGGCGCCCCCTTCACCCACGCCGCCAGGCCCCAAGCCGCCTGCACCTCTGCCCCCGACCCCCGAATCGCCGATTCCACTGCCTCCAAGCCCCGAGCCGCCGGCACCACTGCCTCCGGGCTCCGTGTCGCCCCCAGCACTACCTCCAAGCCCCGAGCCGCCCCCACCACTGCCTCCAAGCCCCGAGCCGCCGATTCCACTAACTCCGAGTCCCGAGCCGCTGGCACCAGGGCGGCCGCCTGCTCCTACGCGCCCGTTGCCGCCCCCGGCGGCGCCAACCTACCCTCCACCGCCTCCCACGCGCGCCCCGGCGCCGCAGCACGCTCCGCAGCCGGGCCCAGCAACGCCCGCCCTGCCACCTGCAGCGGCCACTCCGCCGCCGCTCCTATCGCCGGACAGCACCCCACCGTCGTCGCCGACGCCGCAAGAGCCGCCGCTCAGACTCGAGCCGCGAACAGCGCCTTGGCCAGCGCAACCCGCACCACTGCGGCCAACGCCTCCAGCAGCGTCCTCTCCCCTGTCTGCGCCACCTCCAACCTACCCGCATGCGCCAACGCCAGGGCCGCCAAACCTACCGTCGCGGCCGCCGCAGCTGCCGCCACCGCACACGCCCAAGGCGCCACAGCCCAAGGCGCCGGGGGCACCCAGGCATCCACGACAGCCGCCACCGCCCCTACCGCTGCTGCCGCGCCAGCCACCGCCCAAGCTGCCACAGCCTCCGCTACCCCAGCTGCCACCCATAGCGCCGCCTCCTCTCTCACCGAGGCCCCCCATGCCAGGGCTTCCGCTTGCACAACCGGTTGTACCGCCACCGCGTGCCATGCCGCCACCGCTACCACCGCCCGTGGTCCCGGCAGCTCCACCAGTGCCTTCCCCACCCCCATCAGGCCTATCGGCGCCCGCGCCGCCAGCACCCTCGCCCTCGGCACCTCCGCCGCCGGCTCCATCGTCCCCAGCGCCAGCACTGCCGGTGAAGCCCTCCCCGCCTGCGCCCTCGCCCTCGTCACCCTCGCCGCCGGCTCGTTCGCCGCCAGCGCCGCCAGCGCCACCAGCGCCGCCAGCGCCACTGAAGCCGTCGCAGCCAGCACCCTCGCCCTCGGCACCTCCGCCGCCAGCTCCATCGTCCCCGCTACCGCCACCGCCAGTGCAGCCCTCGCCGCCAGCACCCTCACCCTCGGCACCTCCGCCGCCGGCTCCATCGTCCCCACTACCGACACCGCCGTTGAAGCCCTCGCCGCCAGCACCCTCACCCTCGGCACCTCCGCCGCCGGCTCCATCGTCCCCACTATCGCCACCGCTGGTGAAGCCCTCGCCGCCAGCACCCTCGCCCTCGGCACCTCCGCCGCCAGCTCCCTCCACCCCAGCACCGCCCCTGCTAGCGAAGCCCTCGCCGCCAGCACCGTCACCCTCGACATTGCCGCCGCTGGCTCCATCGTCCCCACTACCGCCACCGCCAGTGCAGCCCTCGCCGCCAGCACCGTCACCCTCGACATTGCCGCCGCTGGCTCCATCGTCCCCACTACTGCCACCGCCAGTGAAGCCCTCGTGGCCGGCAACCTCGTCCTTATCACCCTCGCCGCCAGCTTCGTCAACCCCCGTGCCGCCACCGCCAGTGCAGCCCTCGCCGCCAGCACCGTCACCCTCGACACCGGCGCCGCCAGCTCCTTCTACCCCAGTACCGCCACAGCCAGCGGAGCCCTTGCGGCCAGAACCCTCGCTCTTGCCACCCGCTCCGCCAGCTCCTTCACCGCCAGCGCCGCCACCGCCGGTTAAGCCCTCGCCGCAAGCACCTTCGCCCGCGGCACCGGCACCGCCAGCTCCTTCGACCCCACTGCCACCACCGCTAGCGGAGCCCTTGCCACCAGCACCCTTGCCCTCAGCACCGCCGCCGCCAGCTCCTGCACCGTCAGCACAGTCGCCCTTGACACCATCGCCCTTGATACCGTCGTCGCCATCTCCTTTGCACCCAGAACCGCAAGCACCCTCCCCAGTACCGCCAGCACCTTCCCCAGTACCGTCAGCACCCTCCACAGTACCGCCAGCGCCCTCCACAGTACCACCAGCACCCTTCCCAGTACCGCCAGCACCCTCCCCAGTACCGCCAGCGCCCTCCCCAGTACCGCCAGCACCCTCCCCAGTACCGCCAGCACCCTCCCTAGTACCGCCAGCACCCTCCCCAGTACCGCCACCGCCCCCAGCGCCACCAACACCTTCCTCGCCGCAGCCCTTGCCACCACCTCCCCGCAGCGCGCCAAGCTCCCCGACCCATGCACCGCCGCAGCCCTCTCGGCCGCTACCGCCGCCGCTTGACCGCCCGCCGGTGCCCTCCCGTCCGCCGCCGCTGCCGCCGCCTCCCTCTCCGCCACCGCCGGCTGCGCCTTCGGCGCCCGATACACCCTCTCCCTCCCCGCCGAGCACGCCACAGCAGCCGCACCCACGTGCCGGCCTACCCAGCGCGCCCTCCTCCCCATCCCAACCCCAACCGCCCAATCCGGACTCTCCCGCCCTTGCCTCGCCACCCACTCCACCTTCCTCACCTCCGCCTCCCGCGCCGCCACCCTCGGGGCCTGCCCCCTCGCCGCCACAGCCGCCCCCGCCATCGCCAGCGCTGGCTGCACAGCCGCCGGCCCCTCGCCCGGCACCCGCGCCCTTGACCACCCTCGAGCTAGCCCAGCTGCTCGGCATTCCGTCCGACTACGTCGCGTCCGGCACTGACGCCCAGTCGTACGGCACGCTGTCACTCGACACCGAGGTTCAGCTGGACGGCGTCGAAGTGTACGGCAAAGATACGGACGCTCTCGCGGCGCTGTTCCCCGGCGCTGCCGCCGCCGTGCCCGTCGGCTGGGCCGTGACGGCGCCGCTGCGGGCGCCGGATGCACCGACGCAGGCCCCAACGGTGTGTCCGCCGCTGCCACCGCACCGCGCGCCGCGTCCTTGCTGGCTGCCGCCGCGCCGCGCCGCCTCACGGACGCACGTCGTGTCGCGCGTCTGTTCGCGCGTCTAGTCATGCATGCCTAGTCGCCCCTCGACACGATGTCGCCAATCACAGCGGCATCCCACCCTGCAGCCACGCGCATGCGCCCACGCCTGCCTTGCGGCGCCGCTCCTCGCCACAAGTTGCCGCTTGGCTGCCCCTTCCCCCATCACAGCAGGGCGCCTGCGATGCCGCCTTTCTTGCAGCGGTGCGGGCGGAGCTGGCCGCCGCCACGGCGATGCCGCCGCAGCAGGTCACCGCCGGTTGCGCCGCCGCCAGCGGCCGCCGCCGCCTCGCATCTCGCAGGGCGCTGCGCGCCGCCGGCACCGCTGCCGCCGCGCCCCTGTGCTCCTCGTCGTCGCCGCCAGCGGCATCCCTGCAGCTGCGCCTGGCCGCCGGAGACGGCGGCGGCGGCCCCGCCGGCGGCTCGCTGCGCGAGGCGGTGCCCCAGTCGATGGCCGGCGCGGCGGCGGCGACGGACACGCCGCTGTGCCAGCCGACGACGGAGGAGCTCAGCCTGGCGACGCAGGCAAGGGCCCGTCCACCGCCACATGACGCACATGGGGCCCCTGCCGCCTGCCGCCTCGAGCCCAGCACCCAGCACCTCGGGGGCAGCCGTCAGCTCGCCCATGTCCGGGCCACAGCACAGCGACCACGGAACGCCCCGAGCACCCTCCCAACCCCCACCCCCTAACTCCCAACCCGGTACGCAGGTGCGCGCCTCCTACCTGGTGCCGCTGTCGCAGCGAGGCGCCCAGGTGTACCAGGCGGCCTGCGCCGACGGCTCCCTGGAGGGCGACGAGGGCAGCGGCCCGCCGGGCGCGCAGTGCTCCATGCGGCCAGCGGCGGCAGCAGCAGCGGTGAGCGCGAGGGGGCGGGCGGAGGGGCGGGCCCCACGGCTGCTGCGCGCGACCCAGCGGGGCAGCGCAGGGCAGTGGCACGCGTGTGCGGCGGCCGTGCTGGGGCCCTGGCTGCAGTGCAGTGCAGTGCGGGGTGCGCCTTGTGTGGGGGCCTGGCCGCTGCGTGCAGGCATGCGCTGGGCAACCATGCTCCGGGCCCTGGGCTGGCAGCACCCGGGCTGGCGGATGGCCTCCGTGTGGCTCTGCCCTCAAGGTGCCCCATGACGTATGCCTCCTGCAGGAGCCGGGCAGCCAGGGCAGCAGGAGCGGCCTGGGCGCCGGCGCGCTGGGCGGCATCGCCGCGGCGGCCGTGGTGTGCTCGCTTGCGCTCGCGGCCGTGGTGGCGGCGGCGGCGGTGGTCACGGCGCGGCGGCGCGAGCGCAAGCGGGAGATGCGGGCGGTGGCGCTCGACGCTGAGATGGTGCGTGCTTCACGCGGCCTGCGTCACGTGGCTTGCGGGCCGCCTGCGCGCTCACACGGCACCTGCGCAACCACCGGTCTGCTGATGGTGCTCCGCTGCCCTCGCTGCGCCGCCCGCCGCCACCGTGCCCCCGCCGCAGGCCATGGCCGAGCCCTCCTACATCACCGTCGGCTCCTACTCCGACCTCCACCCCGCCCGCTCCAGCGGCGGCGTGGCCTCACAGCTTCAGCGCCGCGCCACGCTGCGGCGCGCCGCCCTGACCGCCGCCTCGCTCAACCTGCGCCCCAGCGGCGCCGCCCTCGTTGGCAGCGGCAGCGGCACCGACGAGCCGGCGGACGGCGTGCAACGCCGTCACACGGTGCACGGCGGTGACCTCCGCCGCGGCGCCGCCGCCGCCAGGCCCCCGGAGACGCCGACGCCGTCGTCCGCGACGCCGGGCAGGTCCCTGCCGACCAGCAGCGACAGCCGCAGCCGCAGCATCAGCCGCGGCGGCGACGGCGCCGCCATCGTCTCGCCGCCGGCGCCGGCGCGAGGTCGTGCGCTGGCGCTGTTTGACGCTGCCGGCGCCCGCCAGCAACTAAGCCCCAACCACCAGGCCGGCCGCCGGCCGGGGCGCTCGCACCGGCGGCCCCTGGGCGCGTCGCGTTTCCGCTCCGCCGCCCTCGCCACGCGCCTGGCGGTGGCGGGCCGCCAGCTCGACACACTGGGCAGCGGCAGCGGCAGCGGCGACGGCAGCGGCGGCGGCGGCATGACCTCCGCCACGCTTGCTTCGCCGACGGTGCTGCCTTGGCAGCAGTCGGTTTCAGGCCACCCGGCGGTGGGTGTCGGCGCGCGCGCGGGCTCGACGGCCGCCGCCGCTGCGTCGGCGGCGCAGTTCTGGTCCCTGGACGCGAAGGGGATGCCGCTGGGCTTGCCCGGCTCCGGCCCGCCGTCACCTGTGCCCCGTGGCAACGGCGGCCGTGAGCGCGCCGCCAGAGCTGCGGCCGTCATGCTCCTTGGCGGCGCCGTGGGAGCGGCCGCGGTCGCACGGCCGCTGGCCCGTGTGGCCGGGCCAGTGGAAGGTGGCGGCGGCGCCGCCGCCGCACCGGGGGCTGCGGGCGGCAGGCACTCGCCGCTGGCCCGGCAGCCGATGCGCGTCGACCGTGCCGTGCAGCGGCGCGCCGGCGCCGCCGCAGCCCGAGCTGCCGCCGCCGCCGGGGGCGCTCGGGCGGCGGCGGCGCAGCCTGCGGCGGCCACGCGCGCCGCCGCGGAGGGCGCCGAAGGCAGTTCCGGCTCGCGGCACAGCCGCAGCGCGCACAGCGCGAGGCGCCGCAGCGTGGAGCTGATGCTCGGCGGCGGCGGCGGCGGCAGCAGCGGCCACAGCAGCGCCGAGGTCATGGACAGCCTGCGGCGAGCCACGCGGCTGTTGGGCGGCCTCGCCGTCAGCAGCGGCCGCCACGGCCGCCTGCGCCGTTCAGCCGGCGGCGTCGGCGGCTCCGACGACAGCGTCCCCGCCGAGGCGCGCGTGCTGGAGGGCTCCTCGGAGCCCTTCGACCCGTCGCCCCGAGACCTGCAGGCCGCCGCCGCAGCGGTGGCAGCCGTCGGCGGTCCTGACAGCGGCGCCGGCTCGGCGGCCGCCGGCCCGGCGCCGCCGCCGTTGCGCCTGGCGCGCATCCGAGTGCGGCAGGCCGAGGTGGTGTCCTTGGGCCGCCTGCGCCGCCGCTCGCAGCAGATCGCCGAGTGGACGGTGGCCATGTCCGGCGGTGAGTGGACCCAGGGAGCCCGGCCGCACTCGCGGTCCGGGCCGTGGCGGGCGTCCCGGGCGGCGACAGCAGTGCAGGAGCTGCTGGCGGAGGCGCCGCAGCTCATGTACGAGGACGGGGACGAGGACGAGGATGAGCACGAGGATGGGCACGATGGGCTGCGCGCTCCGCCTCCGTCGGAGCGGCCGAGCGCACAGAGCGTCCCGCTGCGTCCTGGCGCCGCGGCCGCAGACGACGGCGCTGCGCTCGCTGTTGTCCCCGACGACGAGCTCGACCGCGATGGCGGCGACAATGGCGACGGAGGCGACGTCTCGGTGCTCACGGGCGCGGGGCTGCCGTCAGAGGCGGCCATCTCGCACGTCGCCTCAGTGCTCGGGCCCGTCGACGTCGAGGCCGTCGCCTCCCGCAGCGAGCTGCTCGGCTCGGTCGCTGGCGCCGCCTCGGGCGGCAGCGCCGCGCCCTGGTCCTCGGCGCCCATTAACGCACTGCCGGCGGGCCTGGCGCTCTCGCGCGCTGGCTCCCTGCGCGCCACCTCGCCCTGGCCCGCGCCCTCGGCGGCGGGCTCCCCACGGCCCGGGTCCTCGCGGCCGGGCTCCTCACGCGCGGGCTCCTTCCGCGGCATTGCGCCCGGCTGGGAGCCCGGCGCGCCCGAGGGTTCTGCCGCCGTCGGCACGCCGCGCCGCACCTCCCGCACCGGCTCGCGCCTCTCGGTCAGCGGCGCGCCGCCGCCGGTGGCGGCGGTGGCTTCGTGGGCCGCGGCGCGCGCCTCCGCTAGCCCGACGGGACCGACGGCGAGCCGCTGGCGCACGCAGCGGATCCTGCCGGAGCCGCCGGCGGTGGGGTCGGCGCCGCCGTTGCTGTCGCCGCTGCGCGCCGCCGCGGGGCCGCCGGCGACGGTGCTGTCGCCGGAGGCGCAGCCGCCGGCCTCCGGCGGCTCTACTGCGCACGAGCTGTCGTCTCTGCTGTCGTCGGCGCTCCGCGGCTTGTCACGCAGCGTGGCGGGGCGGACTGGCAGCCCCCGGGTACGCCCCAACGAGGGCCGCGGAGTGAGCGCTAGCGGCATGGTCGCAAGGGACCCAGCGCAGGCGCCCATGGGTGCGGCGGAGCTGTTTGTGTCGCGGCTCTCGGACGGTGCGTTCGGGATGAGACGGATGGCGATGTCGGCTCGGCACCCGCCGTCGGCCTTGCGCTCGGAGCCGCTGCCGCCGCCGCCACCAGTGCTGTCGGCCGCGGCGGCGGTGCTGGCGGCGCTTGCACCGCGGACCGATAGCAACGTGGCACCGCCGGCGTCACACCTAGCAGGTCCAGGACCGTCAGCAGCTCCATCGGCGGCGTCGGCGGCAGGGCCGATTCCATGGCTGACCCCCCAGGAGCTGGCGGCGGTGACGGCGACGGCGCCGCCGCATGCTGACTTGGCGCCGACGCTGCCGCTGCCGCTGGTTGAGGCGCTGACGTCCTTGGCCGGGCCGTCGGGACTGTCCGCCGGGGAGCTGGCACGCCTCATGTCGATGCGGGGCACGGAGGCGCCCATCTCCGCGGAGCAGCTCGCGCGTCTCGTCTCGACATGCGGCACGGACGATGCGGCGGGGCCGCCGGGGGTCTCCGCGGAGCAGCTCATGCGCCATATGCTCGCTCCCGACTCCGACGCCTAGCTTCAGTGGGTGGTCGCCGCAGCCACGAGTGCAAGCGCTCGCCCCGGAGCGAGGTCCCGAGGATGCTATGGGAGAGGCTGTGGCGGTAGGGGCTGCGGCCGGCGGCCGACGTAGGGTGCGTGTGGTGGGATGCCAGGTGCGGGCCGGGGGGCTGCCCGTTTCCCGCCAGGCCCGGCTGCGAGGCGGTGCAGCGCACTACCAATAAATCACCAGTAGCCGGTATGGGTGATAAGTGGTTTTATATCCAATGCCTCGGACCGCGGCTCCAGCGGTGATCCCAGAATGGTCTGGCCTGGCTGGTTTTTGGGGGTAGTAATCTGGGTGAGCGGTGTCTGAGCAGCGCTGGCGCTGTTGCTGTCCGTCAAGAAGAGCGTGCGTGGAGAGCGTTTCCGGCTCACTGCGCTGCAGGAGCCGAAGCGAGCGTACGTAGCAATATAACTTCGGGTATGCATAGGTGCGGGCGTCGGCCCCGAGACGTCAATGCAGCCATAAGGCAGCCCTTCGTGCGGGGCGAGGGGCCCCCGCCCCGGAGGCCGGCACTGCTGGGTATCGACTTCATTCTTGACTTCAATGGTTGGCCCGTGTGTTGACAGGAAGAAGCCGGCTGGCAGGATGGGCTGGGCTAGGAAGGGCTTTTTGTGGTCTTTGGTGCCTTGGAAGGGGTGCGCGGGTGGTCAGTAGCTCGGTACGTTGGTGCTCACGGGCGTCGTAGGATGGGCAGGGGCCATGTCACAAGTGTGGGCCAGGCACGGCGCAGCGCGCCGCACACAAGGCGGCGCCTGCGCCGCTCGCGAGCGCAGGCCGGGGGCCCAGCTGCGGCAGGAGCGCAGCGTCGGGGCAGTTGGCGCCAGAGCGCCTCGGTGTGGATAGGCAGGCAACGGGGGACGCATGGGAGCTCGAGGTTGCAGTTGTGAGTGTGTGGACGGCTGCCAGCCGGCCGGCCAAGCGGTTGCGGCAGGGCGGCGTACAGGAGATAGATGGGTGCCTGCATGGCCAGCAGGGCGAGGCGGCAGCTGCAATGTAGGCTCTGGCATTGGCGGGTATCACATGGGTGCGTGCTCGTGTGGCATAGTGTCCCGGCACCCGGCAGTGCAGCCGGCGGCTGGCGGGTACGTGGCATAGCATATGCCTAGCTGCAAATAAACGCCCGGCGGCGCATGTGGGACTGCGCGTAGAGCACCGCCGCCGGCCCGTACCACGCTCCCGCATCTCCCCGCCCGCGTGGCCACACGCCCGTACACCGCGCAGCCGCTGTAACAGGACACGTGCATTTGTGCATTGAGCCCTCGACGCGCTGCGCCGCACCGCCCGGCCCAGCCCGGCACCTGGCGCAGGCCGCAGCAGCGAGCTGTGTGGGTGCAAGGCAAAGGGGTGCCAGCGCTGGAGCTTGCAGCCGGGCCCACAGCTGGGGCCGCTGCTGCCAGGGGTAACCCGTCGCCCGTGCAGCGGCTCGTGTATGTGTTGAGCCACGCCACAGCTTGCATGCGTGCCGTCTGTACATGGGCCCCTGGCCCCTGCCACAGGGCGCCGCAAAGCTTCACCAGCTGGCTGCATGGCGTGGGGGCCGGGGTGCGTGGTCCCCTGCCTGGGACGGCCCAGCGCCTCGGAGGGCCCCAGCCGAGTTTCACCGCCACGCCGCCCATCAACCAACCCATCCTTGGCACAACACCACTGCACCCACCTGCCCTCCTGACTACGATGCTGCGCTGCTGCAGGCAAATGCGCGCCGCCACTTTGCGCGCACGGCCCTAAGATCATTCGTGGTGCCCACCAATTCGATCGGCCCGCGCACCACCACCGCCACCGCCACGCAACCCTCGCCTGCCCATCCGCCCTAGCACGGCCGCAGCAGCACTCACTGCGCGCTGCCGCTGGTGATGGCCTGCATGCGCGCCATGAGCGCCAGCACGTCCGCACCCACACCCGCGCCCACATGCACTGACGCCACGCCCCTCGGCGAGGCGGCCATAGCGGCTGCCGCCGCGGGCGAGGCCTTGCCTCCCGCCTCCGCCTTGGCAAGGGCCGCGGGCGACATGGCCATCGCCTCAGCGCCCCAAGGGTCCAAACCTAGGGCCTGGCCGGGGTATGCATCTTGGTCCACGCCCCGACGGGACGTCGTTCCGAAGCCGCTGCCCGTGCCGAAGCCGCCGTCGCTGGTCGGGGAAGCGCCCGGCGAGGCAGCAGCCGGTGCGGGCACGGCCCAGGCGCCGTCACGGCTGCTGGCGTCGGGCCAACCAAAGCCGGCGGAGCCGAAGCCGCCGGTGCCGGGCGACTTGGCAGGCGCCTGAGCCGCCGCCGAGTGATGAGGGACCTCGGTCATGTCCGTGTCAAGGTTGTCGAGGGCCAGGGGGTGGGCTAGGCCCGATGGGGGCGCCAGGCCGAGGCCCAAGCCATCGGTGCTGGCGCCGCGGCTGCCCCACACACTGCCCACGTCAGCCGAGGGCGCGACCGCCAGCGGCGGCCGGACCAACGCTTCTGACGCCTGCTTAGCCGGCGCTGCACCTCCAAAGGAGCCGCCTGGGGGCGACAGGACACTTGCCGCGGCCCACTCGCCCTCGGCCGCGAGCGCCTCAAAGTCGGCGAAGTCCGCAGAGCCCTCGGCGTCGAGCCTTGGCTCGTCAGCGCCCAGCGCCGCACCAAACGCGGGCGCCTGCAGAGGGGCGCTGGCGCCTGCGGGCTGGCCTGCCAGCGCCCACGGCGGCATGCTGCCCAGCAGCGCGAGGTCGTTGTCGAGCGACGGTATGCTTGTGAAGGTGGGGCCGCCGCCAAATGCCGGCGCGTCACCGCCGCGGCCCTCAACCCTAGGGCCCCCGCCATCCTCCTGGCCGCTGTCGCTGTCGAGGAGATCGGCCAGGCGCCACGGCGGCAGCGCACCCGCTGCTGGCGCCTCTGCAGCGACAGTGACAGCTTGCGCAGGCCATGGCTCGGCCACAAGCTGCGGGGGAGCCGCGAGGCCGGCAGGCTGGGCCGCCGCGACCGGAGCCCCGCTCTGCATCCAGGCAAACTGGCTGTCGAGCGCTCGGGGTGCAAGGTTTGCACCGGCGGTGGGCGATGCGCCGACGATGTGCGGTGACGTCAGCGGCTGGCCGGGCAGCCAGCCGAAGCCAGCGGCCGCGGCAGGGGCGCCGAAGGCCGCCTGCGGAGGCGCCGCCGGCACAGCGGCAGGCGCTGGCATCCACCCGCCACCCAGGCTGGTGCTGGGGCCTTGCGGCTCGTGCGGTGCGTCAGCCACGGGGTGCGCCTCGGGCCATGCGGCACTGATGCGCAGCCCCGGCGCAGCAGAAGCCGTTGGCAGTGCCATGCCCGAGGTGAGCGCCGGCGCCGCGAACACGGAGCCCAGGCTGCCTGCGGGAGGCTGCAGCGTGCTCGGCGAGCTGCCCGTGGTGGTGGTGGACATGTAGCGGAAGCGCGCCCGCAGGTTGTCGAGCGCCGGAGCGTCGGCGCTGAGCAGCGAGCCCGACGGGCTCGCCATGGCACCGAGCGGCGCGGCAGCGCCCCCGCCGCTGGTCGCTTGCGATGCAATTGGCGAAGCCGAGCTGGCGGCTGCGGCGGCGATCGGCGACGCGGCTGCGGCCTTGCGGGCACTGAAGCGGCCAAGCGGCGGCAGCGCCAGGGTTGGCGCGGGCTCGCAGTCCAGGTCGAGCAGGTCGTCTCGTAAGCCATCCACGGGTCCGCTGGCGGCGGCGCGTAGGGGCTTGGCCTGCTCGCGGAGCGACCGCAGCACCGGCTCTGGGGGCGCGTAGGGGCGGGCGACAAGGTGTCAACATGGCATACCAGGGAATTGGAAGATGGCTCGCGGGCGCGCCCGCGCGGGCTGCGGGGCTGCGCGAGCTGCGGGGCTGCGCGAGCTGCGCAGGTTAGCGGGTTGAGCGGACCAGCGCCCGAGCCCACGGCTTACCGTAGGATGCGGCGCGCTCCTTGGTGCTGTGGTTCAGCTGCGTCATTTGCCTCGTGGCGCCCACGTGCACTCGCAGCTGGTGCGCCACGTGCGCCGCGTGGCTGGTGGGCTGCATGGGCGGCTGCAGCAGCGGCAGCGGGCCTGCGCGCGGCGGGGCGTGGGCACCACAGCAGCGTCTTCGAGGCCCGTACCTGCAGCAACCTTGTTCCGCCTGGCTACGCGCCAGAAAGGCATCGTGCACCCGGACACACGTGGCATTGTGGCACAGCATACGCCCACGCACCGGCGTTCTCGCCCGCCATCGCCAGCTGTGCCACGTGGGGCGCCAGGCTGCTGAGCATGGCCGCAAACGACACGACGGCGCCCGAGATGCTGCTGGGGGTGACCACGGGGCCGGAACGAGCCGCCGCCGCCGGCTGGGCCGCAGCGGCGTCCCGCAGAGAGGCAAGCGCACCGCCGTCGATCTCGTGCGGGTGCAGCTTCGTCGCCGGCGGCGCCTGGGGCACCGCCGCGCAGGCGCTGCCTTGGCCACCAGCGGCACCGGCCTCGTTGGGCCCATCCCGCATCAGGGCCTGCCGCAGCTCCTTGTGGACGGCCATGTGGCTGTCCAGCTCCCCCAGCAGCCCCGACAGCTTGGCCAGGGACGCCGCGTGCGCGCCGCTGGAGCCGTCGAGTGCGTGCAGCGATTCGGGCTGCAGGCCCAGCGCCGGAACGCCCGCGGACGCACCGGCCCCCGCTGCCGCAGCACTCGCCGCGGCGGGGCCTAGCATCACACCGGCGCTGCTGCGCGAGGAGACAGGGCTGTCCAGCGCGGGTGTTTGCTGGGTTATCCCGGCTCCCGGGGCGGCCCGTTGCGCGGCGGCCTGGGGCCAGCAGCAAGCAACGTGTGGTCAGAGTGACGCAAGACACTACTGCCTCAGCATGTCTGGAGTGGAGGACGGCGGTGCCTCGGCTACCGACGCGCCGCCTGCCCATCGTGCCGGAGAGACTTACCAGTGCGGCCATGCACTGCTGGCCTTCCGCCTGCACCTCGTACCAACGCCTCCGCATGACCGCGCATTCACGCTGGATGGCCTCACAGGCCCGCGAGGCGGTCGACGCCTCGGCCAGGAACTCGCGCGCCCAGTGCTTGGCCCTGGTGGTGGCCAGCTGCAGGCGCAGCTCCTCGGGAAGCCAGCCCTCATCCGCCAGGCCGCCAGAGCCCTGCACGAGGATCGGGCACGGATGGCGTGCAATTGGGGGCATGGCAGGGAACGCGCACGGCCACGTTGCAATGGTTCCAGATGGCCCAGAGCAGGTTGAAGCACGGCAGGCGCTTCGGTGGCCGGTGCGGGGTGTGAAGGCGGGAATGCCACACCTGTGGCGGGAGGTACAGCGACTGGCTGGTGGCCGCGCTGCAGGCCTCGGTCTCTTGCCGCAGCGCTATCCGCGCCAGCTCGAGGAGCAGTACGGGGAGCCTGCAGGAGGAGGTGCCGCCGTTCAATGCGGTCAGCTCGCGCGCCGTCAGCTACTTGGCAATCTTCATCGGTGGGCCAGGCTTGGGTTACCTGTTCGAGGTCATGGTTTTGATGGCGGACATGGGCAGAATAACAGCCGCGTCCAGGCGTCCCGTCTTCTTCAGCTCGCCGAGCCAGTCGCCGATCTTCTGCAATGGCGTCGCCACTTAGGGTGTTAAAAACGCGGCTGTACCTTTCCGTGTCGCTGGTTGCCTGGCTGCAAGGTGTTCGACGGTCAAGTCCGACGGACCCCTCGGTTCTGTGAGCAGAGGCGCTTGACTTGGCAGTCCCCAAGGACACTCAGGGTCCAACCGGTCAGCCGGCAGCCCCGTACCGTGTAGAATGGCCCCTGTTGAGTTTTGTCCAGCACAGGCCATGCGCCCTTGAATTCCTGTTGGTGCGCGACGAGGGGGGCCCAAGAGGATGGATAGCGACACACCGTAGTTGCACAACCCTCAGACTTGCAACTGACCTTCTGAGCACGGCTCTTGCCCTCGATGATGTTGTACAGGCGGAAGAATACATGCTCAAGCGCTTTGTTGTTGCTGCGCCGGAACATGCTGGCGCTGAGCTCGAGGTTCTCCTGCCGCATCGAAGCCTGGACGCCTAGCAAGCATAGCGTCCTGAACAATGCCTGATCCTCAAGCGTTGGGGGCAGAGTCTCCTGCTTGCTGCCTGCTCCTCGCTGCATCCTGACCGTGTGCTAGCGGCGTCTGGTGCCGAGCTGTCAGGTTATGCACTTTCGTCAAAATTGTGGCATGTTGTGTGAACTAGTTGGCGCCAGCGAAGGCTTGACGAACGAGTTTGTGCGCGACGAACTTAGCGACAGCTTGCAGAGTTGCGTAGCCACTCCAATTGACGGTATGCATACCGAGCGGATGCGTTTGCAGAATGGCAGTGCTATCCACCAGGGGCCCGCTCGGAATTGCGCAAATAAATGGATCGTGTTTCTGCTTGCGCCGTTGCGTGCCTCCTTTGCCCCAGCCCAAGTTCTATCTACAATACGATTCACTTCACTGATGCAAAGCAACTAGTCGTGGGACGAGAAGTCTTGACCTGTGAATGGGACAGCGTGCTCACCCACGCATGTAGCCAAGCAGCACTACAGCGGCTGAGGCCGTATCTAGCTGACATGTCCGACGTCGATAGCAGCTCGTTGCAGGAGCTTGTGGCGGAGCTGAAGGCTTTCCCGGATGGCGCTGAGTTGCTGGTCGTCGCATTGTGGACCGCCGCTTACCACTACCGGCGAGGGACAAGTGAGCGCCGTTGTGGGCCAAGAGCATGCAGTCACCCGCTGTGCTGCCAGTGGCTGTGGCTGCGTGCCCTCTGAGCACTGCGTGGCTGCCTGGGGTGCCGGTGTGTTGCTTCAGCCCGCTTGTGGTCTTTCGCGCCGCTGGGGGCGCCGCCTTTCTAGTTGCCAGTATCCCACCTCAGCCCGTGTTGATTTAGAGTGGGCGGTGACAGCTTGCCGTGGTGCTTGGAAGGCCAGACCTGTGCGCGCTGCATGGCGGTTCCGTGGCCGCGTTTCACGGAACGGTCTGCATGGCCGGGGCTCGCCGCTGGCGGTCGTGCACCTAGGTGTCACGGGTGGTTTTCTACCGGGACCCCACTCATCTGTACGGCAACCCCTCTTTGCCCAACCGCCTTGCCGCCCACGCCTTGCAGTCTGCACGCCCTTCCCCACCGAGCTCTTTGCGCCGCTGCCGGGCACTAACGACAAGGACTACGCCGCCCTGCAACGCGCGCTGGCGGCACTGCCGCCCATCCACACGCTGCTCGGCTCGGATGACGTGCTGCGATCCCTGCCGCGGGCCACCACGTCGCTGCTGCAGTGGATGCTCATGCACCCCTCCCGCCGGCGGCGCTTCACGCAGTCGCCGCTGGGCGAGATGCTGCGCCAGCTGCGCCAGCGCAGCGGCGTCAGCGGCAGCACGCCGGGCTGGCAGCTGCCGTCCTTCGCAGGCGCCAGCGCGCCGGCCTTCGTGCTGAGGTCGCACGAGGGCCACGCACAGGTGCGGCCCTTGCTGGCCACACGCGCCGTGCGTCGGAACCCCGCAATGCAGGCGCCGCGCGCGAACACCAAGACCGCTGTAGGCAGCACATGAGAGGCATGCCGTCTGCCCCCTGGGTGCCGCGGCACTGGCCCCTGGCTCGTGGCGACTGCGTGGGCTTCTCCTGCGCCTCCGGCGACAGCGTGGGCTTGTCTCTTGCCGCCATGCGGCCGCTCTGGCGCGTGCGGCGTGCCCGCTGGCCCTGCGCGCGCCGCGCGGCAGCCTCAGCGCCCGCTCCCCGGTCAACACCCCCCTTTCGCCACGACCTCCCTGCAGGAGCCCTTCGCCCGCGGCGCCATCGCCTACCACGGCACCCACCTGGAGAACCTGGTTAGTGAGCGGAGCCGCTTCGCTGCCGGCTGATGCCGCACCGCAGACGTTGCCGCTGCCCCCGCACTGACATGGAGGACACTCCGCCACCCATGGCCCGCCCCGCCAGCACTCCATCATCCACACGGGCCTGCAGGTACGTCACCTGGGCCCGGCCAGGCCGCGGCCTGCGGAGTGGCCTGGGCGAGGGTTATTGAGGCTGTGGGATAGTCTGGGCGGGGGGCTATCTTGGCTGTGGGATACTCTGGGTTTGAGGCTGTTTGGCTGCGAGGCGAAGCACGGCGAGCGCGTTTGTGCAGTGGCTTACGGTCACATGCGTGAGCCAGCACCGTGGACGCCCGGCCCCGCCTCCTTCGCAGCCCGGCAGCGGCACCCGGCTGCAGCGCACGGGCGCCAACTTCGGCTCCGGCATCTACCTCAGCACCTCGTACGACACGGCCTGGAGGTGAGCGGCGGGTGAGGCGACCGGGACCCTGCGCGTGCGCCCGCGAAGACGCACAGCGACAAGCCCACCCGCGGCCCGCGGGGCTCCTGTGTGCGCACCGGCACGAGGTCCTGGCTCCTGTCCCGACGCCTGTCGTGGGGCCTCGAGAAGGCGCCCCCGAGTGTGGGCCCCGTCCCCTGCACACGCCCGCCCTCGCCCCTGCCGCAGCTTCTGCAACCCGGGCGACACGTGGCCGCGCTCCCGCTTCGGCACCAAACTGGTGCGCGCCGGCGGGGCTGGGCCAGGGGCAGCGTGGGCGAGTGCCTGGCTCGCCGTGCGAGCAGACGGCCCACCGGGCTGCTCCCATCCCTGCGTGGGTGTACGGTAGGAGTGCTGTGGCCACAGAAGAACTGGGATGCGCCGCTGGCCGGGAGCAAGGCCGCCGCCTGCCTCGCATCTTCCTCGGCGCCTGCCGCCCAAACCCTGACCCTCCCCTTGGGCCACTCCCTCCTACTCCCTGCCCGCCAGCGCGTGCTGCTGGTGTGCGAGGTGGACCTGGACAAGGCCTCGCAGGAGCGGGCGGGAGGGGGAGAGCGAGGCGCCGCCGCGGGCGCAGCAGCGTGAGTGCCGCCGCGACTGCTCGCCACGTGTGCCGCCTCTGCGAGCTGCTGCCGTCCGCTCCAGGCCCCACTGCATGGTGGCTGGTGCCCAGCCCGGCCGCCATGCCAGGTGACGGACCGCACCCCACTGGGCCCCACCTCGCGGCTTCCGGTCCCGCTGCGCCGGCTCGCCACCGACCGGCCCCTACCCTGGGCACGATGCCACCCCGCCGCGCCGTGCCCCACCGGGCCGCCAACCTGCCGCGTCGACGCCCTCCTCCCCTGCTGACGGTGCACCCGCCGCATCTTTTGGCCGCCCGGACCCGCAGCGGCGCTCCGTCGGCGGCCGCGTCAGCCCCCGGCTCCGCCCCTTCCTCCGCCCCCTCGCCGGGCGGCTCCTCCCTGCAGCCCGGCCTGCCCGACACCTACCTGCTGGTGCAGCGACCCGACGCGGTGAGCGGTGGACGACTGAAGCATCATGCCCCAGGGGCGGCGGAGAAAGCTGGGGCCAGGCAGCTGCACCCACGCTGGCGCACCCATGGCAGCACCTCCGCAGGAGGCCCCTGCGGCCTCTTGTCCGCGTTTTGGCAAAGCTGCCATGCCACCTACGCCACTGACGCGCCCTCCCATTCCGCCCCTTGCCGGCACGGGCGGCCATGCCCAGGTGCGGCTGCTGTTCGTGCTGCTGTACGCCGACGAGCGGCGGCCGGGCGGCGCCGCCAAGGCCGGCCGCGTCAACTGGTGCACGCTGCTGGTGCTGCTGGTAAGAATATGCTGGGCATGAGCGTTGTGTAACGTTATTACTTATACATCCTTGCATATGATAATGTCGGCAAGGTACGGCCTCGCACCCGACAGCACCACGGCGGGGGCGCGGCTCGCGAGCGGCGTCATGCAGGCGCGCCCGCGCGGGCGGCTGGCTGGGGGCTGGCCTCCGGCCGTGGCTCAAGGCACGCTGCGCTCGTCCCATTCCCTGACCGTGCCTGGCCTTGTCACGTTGTCGCCACGCACTGGCTGCCCGCCCTTTCTGCCACCCCCCCTTCGTTGCTCTCGCATCCCCATCTAACACGTGCGAGCACGCCGCCGGTCCAGAGTCACGCGTGAACGCGTTCACGAAGGGCCGGTCAGGGCCATTAGGGTAGGACAGCATACCGGTAGTGAAGAGCAGCCTGCCCTTGTTAACGCTCCGGCTACGAGTAATCACAACGGCGCGGAGCTTTAATGCTTGGATCGGTGGCCGAGGCGACAGTCGGTGATGGGGCGGCGTTTGCAGCATGGGGCCCGAGCATCTGGCTCGTGATCAGCTTACTAGTTCGCTTCTCCCTCGCTATCGTGGATCACCCGTGCTCTGCGCCATCCCCCCGCTAGGTTTTCCGCGTTCGCGCTCCCCACCGACGTTTGGGCTACGTTATCACTTCCCACACCACTCGCCTGCACCCACTGCCCCTCCCCCCCTCGTGGATCACCCGTGCGCTGCGCCCTCGCCGCTTCCCCCGCTGCGGCCCGGCCCTGCCCGCAGTACGCCGGTTTCCTGGTGGGCAAGGCGCTGCTGCAGGCCATGAGCCACCGCTACTGAGGAACAGCCGGCAGGCGGCGGCTGTAGGGCTGTAACGGAGCTGTAACGTTCTTGCGCAAGCCGCAACGTGCCCGACGCAGCATGACGAGTGGGTACGGTCGCTGCGGTGTACTTGGCTTCGCGGCAGTTTCAGTGCAACCACGACGGCATTGCGCTCGCAGCTGGACCTCCTGCAGTTCGTGCAGGTGGAAGTGGAAGCGAAAGCTTTACTACATCTTTAACGCAAGGATCAACTGCGCACTTGCGGAACAAGGTTAAAGCTGTCCCTTTAAGAATGCGGCCGTGCAAAACGGCTCCTGACACAAGCTACTGCGGCTCAGTTGCCGCCGGCACGCGACAAGCAGTTCTGCGTCGGGCAGGTACATACATGCCCGCTGACTGCCGTGATCTGCCAGGGGCATTCCCCATTGTCATATCAAGCTTTTTCGCTGCCGCACCCGCTGGCAGCCCAATCACTTTTAAGATACTTCAAGGTCAGCAGACGTTCGTCATGTCATTGAACACTGAGCTCTCTCCACCACGCCATGCCTCCATATGTACCTACACTCCATAGGCTTTACTGATTGTTGCTGACAGGGCCGACCCTGCACCATACAGAAGTAAGTACGCAGCTGCACAAGCAAAAGAAAATGATCTTGTATTTTGCGCTAGCAATGTGACAAAGGCAAGATGCAGGGACAATACTCGGTACGGACATCCGTTTCAGAGGCGCCTCGCTTGTATCGACATGCCTCTACATTATCGGCAGGGCTTTATTCATGATATCTCCTGTTGCGACGTGTGATGAAACGCTGTATAGCTTTCCACGAGCAGTTACCCGCGTTGCGACATCATTCACACCTCCTTTGCTAGCCTGCAGCTGCGAACAGTAATTGACCGAATTGCTAGACGAAGGTTGCTTATACTGCAAAGACTTCACTACTTCGTTACCCAAACGCGGGCACCACACGACCACAGGCCCCTCTCGTGCTCCATCCCCTTCTCCATATTGCAGGCCATTGTGCCATTCGCAGGTGTGGCAATGCGAGCGCAGGGCCGCTCTCTGGTTTCCGACTCGTTTGTCGTGTTTCTGACTCTGCTGCCCTGAACGCAGGCGATTACAGTGTTGCTGTGCACTGCTGGCTGCGTTTCTATCATGGCGCGGTCGACCACGTGAGACGCCAGTCGCTAGGCGGAGATGCGCTCCGGCGGGCCTTCCGCAGCCGGTGGCGGCGGCGGATGGTGCACACTGCAGCAAGGAGGCGATGATGACATAGAGGCGCTCCTCCGTGCGCTTGAGGCTGAACCGGCGCTGTCGGCCCCTGCCGGTCCCCCCGTTATCGTCAGCGTTCCCGACCTGTTCCGCTCTTCCGGGGGCTCTGCTGATACGGCCAGCTTGAGCGGATCGGCAGGTATCAGTGCGCTGCTCGGAAGAGCGGGGCTCCAGACCAACGCACGGGCGCCCGACCGCCGGCCGGCGTACACGGAACCCGTCCTCGACCAGGGCTCACACGCACAGGTGCGATTTGAAGACGGAGCGCAGCGAATCGCAGGATTTGGCGGGCAATCTCTGCAAGGGCCTAACATGGCGCGCGCGCCGGCGAGCTGCTGGGAGCTCATGATTGCGGCGCGCGGGAAAGGAAGGCTTGAAACGCGCCATTTTCAACGATTGGCCGCAACGGGGCGCGGCTCCAACGAGCCGCTGTGACGGGGGCCGCAACGGGCCCCGGACACTCGAGCCGCCTTCCTGGCACCCGGCCAGGGTCTCAGCTCCTCGCCCCAAGTAGTCTGTTACCTGCATGGCATTTCCGCGCCCCTGGCTCTCTCCCATCCCGGTCCATCCCTGCCCGCCTTCCCTCGCCTCCAACCCAGGGCGGCTGGCCTGCACCCCTGACCGCCACCATACCCCACGTGCAGCCGCCTCCGCGTCCGGCGGTGGCCGGCGAGACTGGGTGGCACCGATGGCCGCCTAGCGCCGCAGCCCTGGCCGGCGCCAGGAGCCTGCAGCTGACGCCGACGCCGCAGCTCTTGTCGCGGATGGCGCCTGGCGAAAGGCACGGCGCGCCGCCGGCACTGCTGCACAGCGCGCCGCACGCGCAGCGCCCGCAGCAGTACGGCATGGCGGCGCCGGCCGCGGCGGCCGCAGGTGGGGTCGCGCCCGGGGCGTGGTTGCAGCAGCCGGCCCAACCCTACGGCCAGCAGCAGTTCTCCCACGCGCAGCATGCCTCCTACCCCCAACAACAAGCGCAGCCGCAGCCGCAGCCGCAGCCACAGCCGCAGCAACAGCAACAGCCGCCCCCGCAGCCGCAGCCGCAACCGCAGCACAACCCCTACCCCCACGCTCCCGGCCGTGCGCCCGGCTGGTCCGCGGAAGCCCCCTCCGGACCAGGTTACGGCTGGTCCCAGCCATACGATAGCACGCCCGGGCCGGCGTACGGCAATGGCCACGAGGGCAGCCCCATGCCGTATGGCGCCGCCATTCCGCGTTCGGCCAACAGCGTGGGGCAGGGGGCCGGCGTGGACGGCAGCCACCGGCTGGCGTCCCTGCTGGGCCCTGCCGCGCCGCCGCGCCTCTCGAACGCAGTCAGCATGCCGGCCATACCCTTCCAGTTGGACAGCGACGCCCGCCTAGACGCCCGCCTGCAGCTGGCGTCACTCACCATGGCCCGAGGGACCCTCGCGCCAGGCGGCGCCGCGGACGGCGGTGGCGGCGGCCTGCTCGCGCAGGCAGAGCATGGCCTGGCGGCGGCGGCGCAGTCCGCGGCGTGGGCCAAGCGCAAGCGCATAACCTCGGCCGAGACCACGCCGCTGGGGATGGGGATGGGAACGGAGATGGGGATGGGGCAGGCCGCCATGGTGCCAGGCCTTCGTCATGAGCAGCCTATGGCCGTGGATGTGCTGGCGGCCGCGGGCTCGGCGGCCGCCCCCGCGGCGGCCGGCATGCTCAGCGAGGTGCGCTCCGCGCCGGTGTCCCTGGGCCGGAGCGCCACGGCCGGCGGCGCGCCGGAGGCTGAGGTGTCGCCGGCCGCCAAGGCGGAGCCCATGCCGCAGAATGCCACCAGCGGCGTCGGCAAGCCGGCGACGCCCGAGGCCGGCCGCAGCACGCCGCCGCTGCCCGCGGAGATGATGCGTCGCGCCGCCTCCGCGTCGAGCCCCGCGCAGCCGCTGCTGCAGCTGGACGCACGAGGAGCCAGCGCCTCCGTGGCCGGCGCCGCCGCGGCCGCGGGCCGCGGCCGCAGGCCGGCGCCGAGCGGGCGCAGCAAGGGCGGCCGGCCCGGCGGGGCTGGCGGCTCCGCGCCGCCGCTGCGAGTCATGGTCCGCAACACGGGCGCCGCTGCGGCTGCAGGTGGCCGCACCACGCGCAAGAAGGGCGAGCCCATTGACGAGCAGGTGGGGTCAGCCTTGGGGGGGCCCTTGGGGACCGCCGCAGCTCGCGCGGCGGGCGTCGCTGCCGTGCCCTGAGCCCGCGTGGCTGCCTCTCGTTGCTGCGGTGCTAAGGAGCGATGCCGCTGCCTCCCGCTGCCCCCCTCGCCACGCCTCCCTGCGCAGGGCACCACGGCGGGCTTGTTCCACCTGGACCGCTACATGGCCGGGCTGGACTGCGTGCAGGTGCAGATGGAGCTCGCGGCCGCCGCGGGAGCCGGCGCCGGCGCTGCTGCTGGAGCGACGCCCGGAGCCGCGTCCAGCGTGCGCGCCCGGCCGATGTTTGTCAGCCGCTCCGCCTTTGAACGCATTGGCGGCAGCATGATGGCTAAGTGGTACCGCAGCATCAAGGTGGGGTGGCGGTGGCGGTGGCGGGGCGGGGCCGCGTTGCGGCGCCCCTGCGCGGCGTGGCGCGGCGGGGATGCGCTACCAAGCTGGGACCAGGGCAGGCGGGTCGCGGCCCGCGACGGTCCGGCCTCATGTCTCGTGCGGCCTCCTTGCCGAGGCTGCCTGGCCCCCGGCCTCAGCCTCGGTCGCTCTCCCCGCGGCCCCACGCATGTGCAGGTGCTGCCCGGGGGCGAGTCGCTGGGGGTGTGGCTCACACGCAACGGCTACCCCGTGCTCAAGGTACGCCGGGGCGGGTGGCGCCACTGCGCTCCTTGCCGGCCTGACAGCGTGCATGGGCAGCTTAGTGCGCTTTGTCTGGGCCCCTTGGCGCGGGCGGCCGCTCGGCTGGCGGTGGGTAGCCGCATGGGGCGGCCTTCCTGCGCTGCGCCTCGATGCTGGCTGCTGGCTGTTGACTGGGTTCTGTTGCTGCTGCTTGGTGGGTGGCCGCCACAGGGTCAGCCGCGACCCGGCAAGGCGCAGCGTGGCGGCGGCCGCGGCCGGACGAAGCGCGGGGACGACAGCGAGGAGGAGGACGGGGAGGGGTATGAGGATGAGGGCGACGAGGATGAGGGTGACGCCATGGAGGAGGGCTCGGTGGACGGCGCGGCCGCCGGGGAGGGGCTGGAAGCGGAGGACGGGGCTGCTGGCGCTGAGGGCGACAGCGGCGGCGCGGCGGCAGCGGCCAAGGGTGCCGCAAAGGGAGACGCCGAGCGCTAGGCTTCCGAGCGGCGGCGGTCAGCAGCTCGGCCTGAGCGCAGAGTGTACCGGTACTGCAGTGTGGCTTGTGCGGGTTGTGGCCGCGCATGTGGCTTCCGGGCCCGGGGACGGGTTTGCATGCGTGGGTCCTTTGGTTTGCTCGACTCGCTGATGGCCCGCGACACAGAGGGCGTGTGACTCGCCTGCATAGAGCAGTGGCGTGCATTGCAATGAGCGCCGGCCATATGGATGGGCGTCTGCGGAGATGCGTTGGGGCATTGGGTCGTGCGACGGCGGCAGTGAGTAGAGCCTGCATGCGTCGACTAGCCGAGAGGGAGTTGCCGCGAGGGTCCGTGCTAACCGCTGTGAGCGGCCGCGGCCAAACATAGAGCGGCCAAACGTAGAGCGGCCAAACGTTTCATGTCAACTGGCAGGTAGGGCGTGCGCGGGGCACTTCGGCCGGTGCGCCCAACGTGGTTGTGATGATGAGGGCGACGACGATGCGCGCCCATTTCTTTTCGCGATGCCGTGATGCTAGCTAGCCACAGCCATGCCGTGTGGGGCAGCGTCCTTGGGCAGTCCCGCCGCGCCTACGTCTGCGCCTGGCGCGTTGGCCTTGCCGCGGCGTGGCGCCGCGCCCGCTTGGTGGTGCGCAGCTGTGTCGCTCCGCGGGGTCTAGGGCTAGTGGGCCGGGTGCCCTTACCCTTTGCCTTGGAGTCAGAGGTTATTGAGAGCCGCGCGGGCCGCTGCCAGCGGGGCCAGCGGGCTGCGGCGGCCTAATCAATTACGCGTGGCGGCTGGGGCTGCTTGAAACAGTGCGGTGGTGGGCGTTGGCTTTATGTGCATGGCTGTGGCGGGGCGCGTGGAGGAGTTGGGACGTGTGACGACCGCCGGGATCGGGGGGTCGTGCGGCAGGATCCATGCGGGGCCGCTGTTAGTTGCGGCTCCCGCGGCCTCTCCGTTGGCGTCCTCCATGTGTGGCATGGACGGTATCAGTTGTCGGCACTGGCTCCTTTGCCGGTGCGCGAGAGGGAGGAGTTGGGGCGCCGGGGGACGGGGCGCGGGGCTGCCGGGGCGCCCATGGGTTGTGTGGCAGGGCTGGTTAATTTCTTTGCGTATGTGTGCAAGTTTCTGGGCGTGGCCCCCCCCACCACCACCACCATGCGCAGCGGCTAGGGGGACGGACCCCCCTAGGGCGGTGCCATCTGTCTGTGGTCGTTGCTCCGGGTGACGGGACCAGGAGGTCGCGTCCCGTGCATTTCCCGGCACGCATGGCGCGAGTTGATCGGGTGGCAGGGCGCCTGCATTTCAACGCCTTAAACTGATGAAGCCCCGGTGGTCGAGGGCCGGCCGGGCGCCCCAGATGAAGGACGGGGTGGGGCAACGCCCCTTTTCCCATGTCGATGGGGACATAGCTTGTCTGGCAGGCCATGCACCCATGCGCAGCTGGGATATGTTTGTCTGTGTGTTGTGCGGGCAGTGCAATGCCTCACACCCCTGTGGCGCAGGCGCGTGCAACGGCAGGCTGGCGGCAGGTTAGCATTCGGTCGCGCAAGTGGCGTCCATCCGTGGGCAGCGCGTGATGCCGTGCGATGCGAGGTTCCGAGCATGCCATCGAGCGGTGGTGCACAGCGCCGGCCGGTACCGCCGCACACGGCTGGGTGTGGAGGTGCCTGCAGCTTGCGTAATGACCGACTGTTTGCGTCTGTTCAGGGTGGCCTCTTTTTGGGGCGAGCCATGCACCCATGCGCAGCTGGGGAGGTTTGACATTTATGGGGGGCGCAGCATGCTGCTTGGCTGAGGTTAGAGGCACCGTCGATGGATACTGGGACCGTGGCACGCGCGTGTAGAGGTTGCAGGACCGGTATTTCTGTAAAGGGCCGGAGTCCAACGTGCCTCGCAGCGCTGTCACACGCTTCACGCCAGCCTTGCGGCGGCCGCGCCAATGCGAGGCGGCGGCGGCAGCGAGTGCCACCGCAACAAAGTCAACACACACGGCGTGTTACTTTGACTCATAGACGAACACATGAGCGCGATCCACAGCGCCGCTCAACGCAATGCCGGGGCGCTCTCGAATTGCCTCAGGAAGTCTGGTGTCTGGTGCGCCTGCAGAGCAACCGCCAAGTTCCGGCAGCCCAGGGCCTCGTCACTCGGGGCTTCAGGCAGCCTGCCCACAACACTCCACCATTTGCGCAGAGAACAAGGGCATGCCCAGTAGATGCGTCATGGGATGCCAGCAGCGGTAGTAGGTGGGAGCGGCAGGGCTTGCCCCGCGCGCAGCGCTGCGGCCACTCAGAGCCAAGGTCCAGGGGACCAGTCCGCAGAGGTACGAGGCAATGAATAGCATATGGTCGAAGACTATGCAAGTATTGCTACGACATGCCGGCAGTGGTACAAGCATTGGTACGGCAGTGCGTGCGTGGTTCGTGCGTTTGCCGCCAACCGGGCCCAGCAGTTTGCCGCCAACCGTGCCAAGCCGAGCGTGAGCCACCAGGCCGCGCCCGGGGGCCTCGCACCCTGGCGCACATGCTACAGCAGGTCAACCGCCCCCAACTGACAGCGCCCATCAGTGCAGAGACCTCCAGGGGCTGCAATGCTTTGATGGCCAGCCAGCCAGGCATCAGCCAACAATCTCTCCCACACCAAACCAGCGCAAATCACCACCAGTGTACAGGCACAAGAAAGCTCGCGCCGCAAGCACCCACGCCGACGGCCCGATGCGGCTGCTAGTAGGCACCCAGCACGCTGCGGCGCACCCCACCACGCAGCGCTCCAACAGCAACGGCAACATCAGTGTACTCACGCAAGCTGACAGGAGCAGCAGCCCAGCGGACACACCGCGCCGGCGGCCGCGGCAGCTGTGCCGACGGCAACGCACACAGCAGTCGGCGTGCAGCGCATGCGCTGACGACTCGGGCCTGCACGATGCCTCTCCAAACCGCGCCCCACGAACACGCGCACGGTCGCGGCCGGCGCTTCGTGTGCTAGCCAAACTGCGACCGCCGCTTCAGCCGCGCGCCGCGGGGCGTGCTGCCGTCCCTGGCCTCTCCAACGGCCTCACCCGCCGCGGGCTGGGCGCCGTCCGGTGGGCCCCACGCGGGTGGTGCCGCCTCCGGCAGGCGCTCCGTCATGCCGGGCACACGGCCGCCCGGCAGGCCCGGCTCGGCGAACGCGCCCGCCAGGGCCTCACCCCCCGAGGGCCTCCTGGGCCCCGCCGACTTGGACGAGGCGCACTCACGCCGCGGGGCAGCACCCGACGGCGACGGCGCCACCTCTGGCGAGCCTTCCCCAGCCCCACCCCCGCCGCCGACGCCCGTGTGTGTGGCCCTCCACCGCTGGATGCTGACCTGGCCCCCGATGACGCTCGCCGACTTCTGCCGCTGCAGCGCCCGGTGCCGGCTGTCGGCGTCGCCCGCCGGCTCTCCGACGCCGGCGCCGGCGCCGGCCAGGCTCGGCGGCATGGAGTCGAGTGAGGTGCGGCCGGGCGCTGGCGCCATCGTGACCACCTTGCGCAGCGGCCGCCGCGCCGGCGAGCCCGAGGCTGAGGCAGGGCCCCCAGCGCGCAGGAGCGACGGCCGCATGGCCAGCTCCAGGCCGCCTTCGGCGTCCGAGCCGAAGGCGGGGAAGAAGCTCACTCGTGGCGACTGCGTCCGGGGGGATGACGCGGCCAGCGCCGCGGCGGCGCCGCTGGGCCTGGCGCCGGGCTGCTGCGGGTCGGCGGCAGCGGAGGAGGAGGGCAGGACTGGCGGCGGCGGGTAGGTGCGGCGGTGCTGCGACGTCCTCGCCGTCGGGTTGGAGTGGGGTCCCAGCGGCGACGGCTGCGACGGCGGCGGCGCCGCCAAGCCCGCCGGGCGCAGCGGCGAGCCGAGCCGCTGCGCCGCCGAGTGGGGGTAGGGTTGAGACGGCGGCGGCGGCAGCTGCGGCGAGGCCAGGCTGCGGGGGCCCCACATTCCGGCGTCGACTGAACCGTCGAGCGACGGGCCGGCGCGCGGCGGGCGAGGTGGGACTGCCGCCATCCCTGAGGCCAGCCCAGCGCCGGCCGTGACGCTGTCCAGCCGAGCGGCCACGCCCGCCGGCACCTCCTGCACGTTGGTGTGCGAGCGCCGGCCGAACGCCGACCCCACCAGCGCCGCCGCCGCACGGAAGCTGGCGGCTCGGCTGGCGGCGGCGCGCGGCGAGCCGGCGGTGCCGCCGTCCAGGCTGCCTCGCACGGGCAGCTCGTCGGCGACCATAGGCCTCACGCGGCTCGAGCGATCGCGGGCGCGGCCGCTGAGCCCGGCCAGTTCGGAGGGTGTGGCCGCGCCGTCGGCGTCGCCGTCGTAGGCCGGGTTGAAGCTGCTGAAGCGGCGGCTGGAGAGGCTGTGCGGCGAGCCATTGCCGGGGCTGCCGCTGCCACCGCCGCCGTTGGCGCTGCCGCCAGGCTGCGCTGCGCCGCTGAAGAAGTGACTGACGGCGGTGGCCCAGGAGGTGCGACCTGTGCTGTCCTCCGACAGGTTGCTGGGCCCGGGATGCAGCGCCGCCAGGCCGCGCGAGCCGGCGCGCTCGGCGTCCGGCGGCGCCGCCCACAGCCCGGCGGCGCCGCCGAGCTGCGCGGGCGGCGACGCCATGGCGGCCTCCAGGGCGCGCTGCAGCTGAATGTGCGACGCGGACGTCAGCGACGGCCGCCGCATCGGCGCCGTCGCCGATGGTGGCGCCGCCGCCACAACGCCCGAGTGCTTGGAGCGGACCAGAATGGCGAGCGTGCCGCCGCCGGCGGCCGGCGGCGAGACGTCGGCGTCCAGGAAGAGCTGGTTGCCGCCGCCGTCGGCGGCGCCGGCGATGCGGGCGCCGGCGCCAGACGGCCAGGCACCGGGGCTGCGGGGCTCGGACGCTCCGGCCTTGGAGGCCTCCTGCGATGGCAGGAGTAGGGTGGCGGGGGTGCGCGTCAAGGAGCTGAAGCAGTGAGGCGCGGACCCCCGGAGGCACACTGAGGGGTGCAGCGACTGCGGCCACGGCTGCAGCAGGGCCAGGCCGGGTGTGGGGCGCCCCAGGTGAGCCAGGCGAGAGGGCCGTGGCGCGTACCTGCTGGCGCCGCCGCCTCCTCCTGCGGACCAGCACCAGTGCGGCCAGCGCCAGGCACACGGCGCCGGCCAGGCCGCCCACCACCGCGGCGGTGATGATGAGGGGCAGCAGGTCGGTGCCGCCGGAGCGAGGGGCCGAGGCGGCGGGGCCGGGCGCCGGCGAGGGCTGGCCGTCCGAGGGCTGCGGGGGCGGGGGAGGGCATATGGGCTCTGGCGGTCGTCTGGCGTGTGTTCCTCTCTTCATGCGGCGTCCCGTCATAGCATGGCACTGCCTTGTTGCTCGGTCAGCCCGGCAGCGGGACACCCGCTAGGGCCTCCAGGAGGGACATCCCCACTGCCAGGCGTGCGCTCGCGCCCACGCTGCTCCCCATGCGGCCACTGCTGCAAGGTCCCTCCCGGCTCCCTGCTGCCCCGGTGCACACTGCCCCGAGGCCTCTGCGCTGCTCACCGAGCCCGTGCTGCTGGAGCTCACGCGGCACGCCACCGCGCTGCCGTCGCCGCCCAGAGCCGTGGTGGGCGTCAGCGCCTGGCTGCTGCACACGCTGGCCAGCCCGGCGGCGCCCAGCCCCGACAGGGGCACCTCCTGCAGCACCCGCACCTGCGGGCAGAGGCCGGAGGGGGCGACAGGCTGGGCCGCAGCGTCGGGTCATGGCACAGGCCGGCTGGGCCGGCTTAGGCAGGGCAGCGACGACCCGCGCCCAGGCGACATGCACGAGGCGTGTGGGCAGGCGGGCACGATTGGCACGTGCGGCGCCCGGCGGCGCCCGTTGGGTGCGGCTCACATTGGCTGTTGTGGTGACCTCATCGGGCGAGGGGCCGCACAGCTTGAGTGCGCCGGGCGGCCCGGTCCCCGCCACCGACTCCTCCGTCCACGCGTCCAGCGCGGCCTGCACCTTGGCCTGCGGGGTGGGGGCAGTGGGAGGCACGTGTGCTGGCTCGGCAGCGCGGCATGGGTGCCCACGCTCACGGGACAGGGGCACAGTGGCATGCGCTCGCAGCAGGGCGCAGGCCCCAGGCTGCTCAGCAGGGGCAACACACGCAACCCGGGGCGTGAGGGGTCCTGTTCTACCTAACACTGGAACACATAACCCGGGGTGTGCCGCGCGGGGCATGCTTACTAGAGTTATACATGTACACACAGCCGCGGCGTGGTGCTACCTTGTAGTACGCTGGCCCCATCGTGTCGGACACAGGCACGCTGAGCAGCACCAGCAGGTTTAGGCTGCCGGTGCCGGAGCAGGCCTCGACGGCTGCGGGCGGGACCGGGCAGGGCGGATGCGGACTGTTCAGGCCAGGGCAAGCACGTCGTCAGGGGGCTTGGTGGGGTGGTGCACGGCTCCCAGGACATGGGACATAAGTAGCCCAGGGCCCAGCGGCGCACCACCGCTGCACCGGACCGCACCGCACCTGCCAGCCGCCGACCGCCGCCGGGCCCCGTCGCGCTGGCGGCTGCGGGCGCCTGTGTGCCGCAGGTGACGTTGGACACTGTGGGCGCGGCAGGGGAGGGCAGGGGGGCAGTGCAGGGGGTGGTGAGCGCCTGCAAGGAGGGTTCCGGAGCCAGCGGAGCCGAGCTGCGCGGGTTACGGCCGGGCCGGGTGCCAGGTCCGGGTGTCAGGGCCGGCCGAGCGGGTGTGTGCCGGCTCCTCGTGCCACGGCCGCGTGCGGGCTGGCTCCTGGCTGGTGCGCTGGTCGGCCTGTCGCGGTGTGCACGGCGGCTGCGCGCCCGGCCGGGCCCCCTCGTCGACGCACCTATGTCAGCGGCGAGGCCGGCCCTGAGCAGCAGCTCGGAGCGGAACGCGTCCAGGAAGGCCGCCTGGCAGTCCACCTGGCGGAAGGAACACATGGGCGCGGAGGGAGGAGGTTGATACTGCGGGCGCGGAGGTGGGGACTGCCAGGCAGGCCCGCGGCAACGGACCGGGGGCTGCAGCCTTCGAGCACCGCCAGGTCGGGGTACATGCTGGGTGGAGGGGCTGGGTGCGCGCAGGCGGCCAGACACCACCTCGACTCCGCCGTGGCCGCTGTGGTGCGGGCGCCACGGGGCGGGCCGGAAGGCCGCGCTGCGCATACCCACACCGGCAGAAGAGGTGTGTGCCCTGGTCCCGCACGCCTGCACGTCTGCCCCTCCTGCCGCACCTGCACCTCCAGGGTCTGGCCCATGCTGCTGGTGAGTGCCGCTGTGGCCTGCACCGCCGTGGTCACCTCCACCGGCACCTGCGGGGAGGGCGGGGGCCGGGCAGGGACAGGCAGGGGAGGGCCGGCACGCCACGTTCATGGCCATGGTTGTGGTCACAGACCCGACAAGCGCCCGCGCCCGCGCCCACGCCAGGCGCCACTCCGCCGGTCCGACGGACGGGTCCCCTGCCGGGCCCAGCCAGGGCCCGGCGCAACTCCGGCACAGCTGCCGTGCGGCCGCGTGCTCGCAGCCGCCGCCCGCTGCCGCAGGCTCCGCCCGCAGCCGCCGCTCGCAGCCGCCGCTCGCAGCCGCCGCCCGCAGGCTCCGCCCGCTGCCGCAGGCTCCGCCCGCAGGCCGGGCCCCCTACCCCCAACACGCGCACGTGTTACTTTCTGTTACCTAATTCTGACCACACAATACCTATTCCAATTACAATACTTGACCAAACACGCAATTGCCGCACCTTGATGGTGCTGCCCGTCAGCTCCACGCTGGTAGCCCGGGGGAACAACGCCGCCAGCGCCCCCGGGTCCGCCAGCAGCTCCTCGGGTATGGACACGTCCTGCGGCCATGTGGACGAGCGGGGGCCGCCGAGGTCGGTCAGGCAGCGGGGCGGTAGGATAGGCCGCCAGTGGGACCGCCGGGGTGCGTCCAAACCACCGGCCCTGCGGCTGCGGACGAGATGGGTGGGGCCGACCCGCGACCGCCGCGAGCCAGCAGAGCCCCGTGACCCGATCACCGGGTCGCATGGATCCCGTGACCCGACCCCTCGTGCCGACCCAGCCCGTGCCAACCACGCCCAGGCAACCGCTGCAGCCCTGCTGGCGAGCTGCCGCATGTGGCCCCTGATCCCTGGCCCCTGATCCCTGGCCCCTGGCCCCTTGTCCTTTGTCCCTTGTCCCTGGCCAGGGCACCCCTGGCCGCGGCCGCGGAGCAGGAAGACGGGGTGCAGGGGCGGCGGAGCGCGCGACCCTCGCGGCGGGGTGTTGTCGCTTACCTGCGCGACGGTGAGGGAGCCCTGCGCGCTGCCCAAGTCGGTGGCGACGTACTCGGGGGGCACGCCGATGGAGGGCAGCAGGATGGGCGGGAAGGGAGGCAGCGGCGGCCGGGGCGGGGGAGGCGAGGGGCGCGGCGAGGGGGGCAGTGGCGGAGGCGGGGGCGAGGGCGGCGGATGGGGAGATGGGGGCGGTGGGGGTGGTGG
>BDDC01000670.1:9459-49314 GCA_001662425.1 Chlamydomonas sphaeroides
GTCGCCGGCGGCGGCGACGTCCGCTCCTCGGACGGCAGCATCCGCTCCGGGGCCGACGCGGCCGAGGCCAGGCCCTCCCGCAGCTCGGGATCCACCACAGCCTACGGCGCCGGCGGCTCACGCGGCGGCCTGCAGCCGTCGCCCATCCCCGAGCGCTCCTCCGAGAGCCAGTTGCTGGCGGCCGTGGCTGACGGGTCGGCGTGCCCCGAGCCGGGCGCCGCAGCGGGTGAGGCGGCAGCGGCGGCTCCTGCTGCAGGGCGGGTCGAGGCCATGCCGGTGCGCAGCAGCAAGCCGGTGCGCCGCGGCTTCTTCAGCCGGCTGCTGGGCTGCTTCCACCGATCGCCAGAGCAGGAGCAGCTGCAGGCGACGCAGGCAGCGGCTCCGCCGCGGGGCGCCGTGGCCGCAACTGCAGTGCCGCTGGTCGCCGTGGCGGCGCCGGCGCCGCCGGTTCCAATCCTAGTGGAGGCCGAGCGCGCCGCGCCGGAGCCCGCCGAGCTTCCCATGGCAGCACCCCAGCCGGCCGTGGTCATGGACACGCCGCGCGCGGCCCTGCTGTCTGCTCCCGCCCTCCAGCCAACGCCCTCCCGAAAGGCGCTCTCCAACGGTGGCAGCCGCCTGGCCGTAACAACCAGGCCCGGCTCGCAGCCGCCCTTCTCCGCGCCTGCGGACGGCGCCGGCATCGTGCTGCCCCTCAGTGCGCGCGCCGTCGCCACGGTTGCTGCCACGGCGGCCGCCCCGTCTAGCGGCGCCGCCGCCGGCCGGCGAACGTCGTACTCCGCCAGCCCTCGCCGCCTCCGGCAGGAGGAGGAGGACTCGGTCCTCATGCGCAGCCTGGAAGCCCATCCAGCCACCGGCTACGCCAGCGGCGTCGCTGCAGCGCCGCCGCCGGCGCTCTTCCGCTCGCCGTCGCGCGTCAGCGGCTTCAGCCTCATGTCGACTGGCCCCATCGCCCCGGAGGCTGGCGCGCCCTCCGGCAGCGTCAGCGTCAGCGGCCGCCCGAGTGCCAGCGGCCGCCCGAGCGCCAGCGGCGGCCCCGCTGCGGCTGCGCTGTCGGGCCGCTGCGCCACCGTCAGCCGAAGCAACAGCCCGCGCGATTGGCGGCACCGCCTGGCGGCCGACGGCCCGGAGTCCGCCGCCGCCACCGCTCCCGCCGTCAAGCCCCCAGTTGCCGCTGCCGAGCCCGCCGCACCGCCGCTGGTGCCATCCACGCCGCCGCCGGTGTTTGTCGGCGCTGCAGGCCGCAGCGGCCGCAAGCGCGGCAGGGCGGGCCACCCTTCCGGCACCAGCCTGGCCCAGCTGGATGCCAAGAAGCTGGCGGCCATGCCGCTAGAGGTGATGCTGGAGGCCATCCAGGCTGCCATCGCCGCAGACGACGTCGCGCGGGGCCGCGTCGCTGGCGCCGCCGCCGACCAGCCGGCAGCGCCGAGCACCGCCGTAAGCATCCTGGCGCCGGCCACAGCGCGCGGCGCGTCGTTCCGGCACCGGCGGTCCGGCGCCGGCAGCCGCAGCAAGGCGGGCCGCGCCGGCGAGGGCAGCGGCGGCGGCGCGAGCTCGCGCCGCACCAGCACCGCCGGCGGTGCCGCCGCCGCCGCCGGTGCCACCTTCACCATTGGGGCCGTTCACACGGTGCCGACGAAGGCGTTTGCCGATGCACGACGGCGCCGCCGGCCGGCCCCGAAGCTGCCGACGGCCGCACCGCTGGCGTCGTCGCCGGCCCGCACCGCAATGGCCGATGGCGGCGCCTGCACGACCACAACCAGCCCGGCTCAGCCGACGTGGCGACACGGCGGCCGAGCGCTGGCCGGGGCCGGACAAGGCATCGCCGGAAGCCCCGTGCGCGCCGACGGCGCCGCTGCCGCCAGCCAGCAGACCGCCGTCGTTGCTCAGTCACCGCGGACGGCCACGGACTCGTACTTTGTACGGCAGCCGCCTTATAAGAAGCAGTTGCGCCTGGCGGACGGGCCGCTGGCACTGGCGGCGCCGTTGCCGACGAGGTCCCCGGCGGTGGCGCTGCGAGCCTCGGCGCCGGCGGCGCCGTGGGGCAGTCGCGCGGTGGCGGCGGCACGGGCGGTGGGCAGCCCGGCAGTCGCTCAGCGCACCATGGGCCCCGTGCCAGAAAGCGAGGAGCTGGGTCCCTGGGGTCCCCGGGCCTCGCCCATGCGTGCCTCGGCGGATGCTGGCGGCGGTCTGGCAGCCGCCGTGGCCGCAAGCCCGGGCGCCGGGGGCGTGCTGACGTCCTCGCTGGACCTCTCCGCGCTGTTAGCCAGCATGCGGCAAGGCCCCGCCGCGGCCGTCGCCGCAGACAGCGCACCCAAGCCCCTTGCGCCCGGCGCTGCCGCGACGATAGCGGAGACTCTGCCACCCAGCGGCGCGCTGCCCGCGCCCGCTGCCGACGGCGGCGTGCCGCCACCGCCGCCGCCGCCGTGCGACATGCCCTTCGCGGCCGTGGTCGTCACCCCGAAGCGCGGCTCCGGCGACGGCAAGCCGCAGCGCCAGCCCGTCGCCAGCGCCGACGGCTCCGACACAGGCGTCGACGGCGCCGACAAGGCCAAGGACAAATCGGTCCGCGCCGCCGACGCGCTCACGGACGAGGTCTTTGCGCGCCTGGTCCGGCTCATCAGCGGCGGCCCGGCGGCTGCTGTCAGCGGCGCGCCCGCACCAGCTTACGCAGCGCCGCAGATGCTGGCGGCTCCCCTGGTGGTGCCGGTCATGGCGATGCAGGTGGTGCAGGAGCCCCCTGTCGTGCTGCAGATGCCAATGACGATGCCGCCGCCGCACCTGCCGTTCTCGCCGGCGCAGCCCCTGGCCGTGGGCATCAGCCTGGGCGAGCTGCTAAGCATGGCGCAGGCCGCGGAGCAGTACAGGCAGCAGCCGGCAGAGGAGGAGGACGAGCAGGAGGACAAGCAGAAGGAGGAGGAGCAGGTTCCCCCGCGGCCGGAAGAGCTGCAGCCAGAGCAGCAGATGCCCAACACGGCTCTGCCACAGCAGACGACGCGGACCGAGCAGCTGCCGAAGCCCGTAGTGGTGCAGGCGAGCTCCCCCTGTCCTGCCGTGCTGCCGCCGCGACCCTCGGCCGGCGACCTGTTCGCTCTGCCGCCGGACGCCGCCGTCGGCGCCGCCGCGGCGGTGCCGCTGCCTGATGAGGGGCCCGACGGCGACAGCCGCAGCCAGGTCAGGGATGGCAGTGCCGCCGCCGGCCTGGCATCGACGTCTTCGCTGTCGCTGTCCAGCTCGGTCGCGCTGGCTTCGGGCGCAAGCATGGAGCTGCTGCCGGCGGTGGGCACGGCGCGCTGCGGCAGCGGCCCGCTGGTTGTGCTGGCGGTGGACGTGGCAGCGCCGTCGCTGTCGCGAGGGGTCAGCTTCGTGCGCCTGTCGCGAGCGTCGCCGCCGCTCTCGGCGACGCGGACGCAGACATCGCTGGTGGTGCCTGCTCCAGGTAGGGCGGAGTTCAGCGCAAGCAAAGAAGGCGGCAGAGCGCCAGCGCCAGCGGACTCTAGCTCTGCCTGCCTTTGATATCGCGTGGCAGCCCCTGAGGGATAAATGCGCATCTGCCTGGCAGCCCCTGAGGGTCGTGTCTGCTTTGCCCCTGCGCGAATTGCGCCCACAGCCACGGATGAAGAGGGCGGTGGAATGGGAGGCAGCGGAGGCGAGGCGGCGGGCCTGGGTGCGGCAGCCGAGGCCAGCCCCTGAAGGCGAGCGAAGAGTTTCCAAAGCTAGGGCGGGTGCTAGCGGCGAGAGGCCGGGTCGGTGGCGAAGAAGGCCGGGTGGATGGCACGTGGACAGCTGGACTGCCTCTCATAACACCTTAGGAATGCATGCCTATGCGGCTGCTGGCGAACGCCCGCCGCAAACAAGCCGAGTCGGGCCGGGGTGGCCCATGCTTCGGGTCCGGTGAGACGGGGTGTACGGCGTGATGGCAGTGGTTTATGTGACATGATGGAGCGACGGGCTGGTACCCCGGGACGTGTGGCGTTTAGTAAGCTTTGAAGGCATGTGCTTGACAGTCGCTAAACCCACTTGGACAACTAAAGCCGCTGACGGCTAGCTGGGCGTTTGGCCTGATGTAACGATAGGGCAGAGATCTCGTCCCAGGCCACCGCATGCGCAAGAGGGCCCCAGCTGCGCCCAGGGCTCCTGGGCGCCCCTGGCCGGCCCTCGTTAGCGCTACATGGGCGATGGGTCGCACGAACGCGGAGGCTGAGCAAGGAGCTCTCCTGCGCTTCGGTAGAGTACGCGCAGCAGCGCCGAAGCCGCCAGCCATGTCGGGCGGGGGCTTTGCCCAAAGGCTGATGGCCCATGTCATGACAGCCGCCGCTGGCTGTTGGTGCCTGCTGCTTGCGAGGCCAAGGCGCGACAGGTGTACACCAGCCATATACTTGCGCTTTGTTTTAATTTCCGCTTTAAGCAAGGGACCAGGGTTGCGTCAGTCTGGCACGCGCGTTGGGCGCATACTCAGCTGCTCCACATCCTCACGATCAACGCGTTGCATTGATCAGAACCCCGCTATTCAGACGGTTCCCGATAGGAACCAGACGAGGGAACGGTCTGGGGGCCCCTTTGCCCTCTTCCAATCCGGAATACTGTATCGTGAACTCGTCGGTGATCCATCCTGGCTACCGTAACTGCCCGCAGCTTCCCTGTGCATGCCCACCCCTCACCCGCAGCACCCGACATCTCGGGCGCCAAGGAGCAGGCACAGCAGTGGCGACCGCGGCCCTGCTAGGCTGGCACGACGTCACACCCCGCGGCGTCCATGCAGCTTGTGAGCCCGCCCGCCTAGCATGGCTGAGCACGGCCGCGGAGCTGCTGCCGGCCCAGGCAGAACATCGAGCCAACAGTCAGGTCGGTAACACAGTCCACGGTCCCACCGCACACGCTCGGTCGCGAAACCCTGTCCACCGACATGCGGGCTCCTAGATTCCCTTGCCCCCCCCCCGCCGGCGCCCCTGCGCGGTGCGTATGAAGCCGTACTGGCCGCTTAGATGCCCTCCTCCGCGGCCCCCTCCGAGCCCGCCTCCGCGACGGCCTTCACGGGTTCCGCGGCCGCCTCCGCAGCCTCCTTGACGGCCACCTCCGCAGCCTCCTTGACGGCCACCTCCGCAGCTTCCTTGACGACGGCCACCTCCGCATCCTCCTTGACGGCCGCCTCCGTGGCCTCCTTCGCGGCGACCTCGTCGGCCTCCTCCTTGGCCAACGCATTCTCCGCCTGCTCCGCTAACCACGCATAGACGCCCGTATCCGCCACACACACCGCCAACCCCACAACCGACCGCCAGTCCATCCGACAGCCCAGCTGCAGCAGCTCCCGCAGCAGCGGCAGCGGCGCGCGCTCCTCGACGGGGCTCTATCTTGAAGAGCTCAGGGGCAGCCCAGCCGCACCAGGGTGCGCAGCGTCAGCACGTCGCCCTGCTTGACCGCACGGCTGCCTGATGAGGTGCCCCCGTCCTGCGCAGGCCGGTATTGTGATGGCCGTGAGTAGGAAGTAGGGGCGGAACACGAACAGAGAGGGAGGTCACAGTGCGCGAGCCGAGAAAGGCCGTAACGCCCCCGTCAAACCCCTTCCTGATGACACCACCGCTGACTGCTTCCAGCTCACTTGCGAGCAGGCTCCACGATGCGTCACCAGCCACTCCAGGGCCTCCTCACAGCCACTCCAGGGCCTCCTCACAGCCCGCCGCGACGGCGGCCCTGACAGCGCCATCGGCCCAGGGGCCAGCCGCCGCGGCGGCCCCAGCGGTGTCTGCTCCCACTGCCGCCGCCATAGCATCATCGGGCCGCGGCGCTCCTGCCTCAGCTGCCGCCGCGGCGGCATCGTCCGGGCCCGCAGCCACCACCACCGCAGCCGCCAGCAGCACCTGCTCCACGCGTTGCACAAGAGCAAGGTCGCCGTGCCACACCACTGCTGCTGCCGCCGCGCTCCTCTTCGTCGGGGCCGCGCCCGCAGCCCAGGCCGCCATCCGCGGCAATCCCACCAGCCAGCGAGCTGCCGCTAGGTGCCCTGCCCCACTGTGCAGTCGCGTGGCCGCAGGCAGCGCAGCAGCTCCCCAAGATCCGGCTCTGCGCCGCGCTCCACCAGCAGCCGCAACGCCGCCTGCTGCCCGGCGCTGGCTGCCCGAAAGCACAAGGCCGGCAGCAAGCCGGCGGCCTCCGCTCCGTCTTCGTTGAGCCGGGTCTCGAGCGCCGCCGTGCTGCCGGCACCCGCTGCCGCTTTGCGGACTGAGGGCAGGTCGCAGCGGTAGCCCCGCGCTCGAGCCCACGCCAGCCGGGCCGGCGCGTCAGGACCGCAGCGCTGGGCGACGAGGGTGCACACACCCGGACCCACGTCCTCCGGCACGTAGCCCAGGGCTTCCTCCAGCCACGCGGTCTTGTCCGCCCAGTCGGGCGTGGCGCTGGCGGCGGCGGCGGCAAGCACAAATTTCGCTGTCCATCTGTCTCTGCTGCGCACAGCGGCGGGGTCGATGCCGTACGTGTCCAGCAGGCGGCGCAGCGCGGGCAGCTCGCAGCCCTCGGCGGCGCCTCGCAGCAGCTCCATCTTTTCGTCAGCGCCCAGGGCTGCAGCGCCGCTTGGTCCCTGCTGCAGCAGCCACACGGCCAGGTCCGGGTGGCCGCCGGCAGCGGCCGCCTCGACCGCTGCAAAGCTCCAGGCGGTTCCGCCCTCCGCCAGCAGCCACTCACACACGTGCCGCTGGCCGCCCTTGGCTGCCGCCGTCAGGGCGCGAAGGCGGCAAGAGTCAATCTGTCCAGCGCCCGCTGCCGCCTCCACCGCACCGGACTGCTTCAGTGTGCAGCCGGTGACGCGGGTCCACCAGGTATCCGCCTGCTCGTTCTCCTTTAAGCGTTTCGCAGCCTGCCACAGCAGCTGTCGTGGCAGAAGCTGCCAGGTGTCGGGGTCAAGCTTCGCCTCCTGCACCGGCTGGGCTAGTTCCATACTCTGAAGACTATGCTGTTGGGTTGCAGCACACCCATGTAAGAAGAGCTGGTAATGCAGTGTTGGTCGAGAAGCAAGGTACTCGCGAAAGCAAACCCAGCTGTTGCCGAAGGTGAACCTGAGCTGGCCGCGCCCCCGCCGTTCCCCGCCCGCCCGCCACATACACATGAGATTTGCCAGACGTCTTGCTGCAAAAGATGGCTCACCCAGTGGAGGCGGGCCCAGTGGAGGCTGAGTTATCGGCCCCGTTCTAGTCCTAGGATGGCGGGCCGCTGGTCCTGGCGTCCTGGATGCGCCGGACATGGCTGAAGGCAGGAGGCTTCGTGGGAGGCAGCATTTTACAGCACCCAACAGCAATGCTTGTGCCTGGGAAGCGCCCGGCCTGCGCCCTCTGCTCGCAGGCGCGCGCCAAGGCGCCACCGGTAGCGAAGCCCGCAGCCGCCTCGCCGTGCATGACCCCGCGGCCCCCGCCTCGCCATCGCAGTCGCGGCCAGGCCCCTCTCTGCGACACAGTGCCATGGGTGCTGTGACGGACTGGCCGTGTCGCGCAAATGATGCAACAAGCACTTTTACGACTGTTGCTGTGTCGGACCACGACATTGCACCGCGCCAAACATCGCCAGCGGCGTTAGCACGCACTGCCCTGCCCTAAGTGTTCTCCGGTCCGGCACTCCAGCCGCGTCACAGTGCTCTGTCGTTCCTGCGTCGCGCCACGCGCCGCCTCTTCATCTTGCGTCGCGTAACACCGATCCCTACCTTCCTGCCGCCCTGACACAGGCGTTCCTTCGGGACCCCAACCAACCCCATGTCACGCCCACCGTGCCGCAATCAATCGCTCCATCACCTTATTGCACTACATACCCGGTCCCACGCACTGCACAGGTAGGTGCCCGCATGCCTAGGGGATGCAGGACCCACGGGTCACTCCGATGCCGCCAACACAACACACGCCTACTGCACATGCCCGCTGCACACACCAGTACCCGGTCCGCATGCCCGAGTCCACCTCCGCAGCTCCAGCAGCATCACGCCCAAACACTCGCTCCTGCTTCCGTCCCACACCAAAATAGCTTAAGCCCTCCAGCACTGCCTCCGCTGCCTACTGCCCCACCGCCGCCGCCCCGCCAGCCGCAGGTTGCGATTTCCCCGCGGGCTCGGCCGCCGCCGCCGCTGCTGCACAGCCGCCGCCAGCCGCCGGCGGCTTTGCCGCCGCCGCTTGCCGCTGCGCCGCTGCTCCCGCAGCTTGCCCATGCCCGTGCGCAGCGCCGTGTCCGTGGCTATGCCCGTGGCCGTGGCTGTGCGCGTGGCCGTGGCCGTGCTGTGCCGTCGTGTGTCGGCCGCCGCCGCCGGCGGCCGCCGCGGCGCGCGCGGCGGCGGGCCTTGGCGGCGCCGCTAGCAGCGAGGAGGGGCCGTACAGCTTCTCGCAGCGTCCCTCGAAGGCGCCGCTCATCTGCTTGACCACCTCGCTGCAGGCGGAGGGGGAGGATGGGTCGGAAGCAAGGTATGTAAAGGGGCCGGGGCGTCTGGATGGGGGACCCTTGTGACAAGGGCCTCAACCCATGCTCCTTCCCGAAACCCCTGGCATCCCTCCTGGCCCCTTCCCTGTCGGCGTCACAGGCTACCCGCCCTGCCCGATTGCCGCCGTGCAAGTGCGGCCGCGCTGCAGGCCCAATCACCCATGACGACAGCACACAGCCATGCAGCAGCGCCCCAGCCCGCGGACATGAAAAGTTAGTGATGGGTGCTGCCCCACCTGAAGAATATGTCGGCCAGGTACCCGTGCAGCTGCGACCGGAACGCAAAGTCCACGCTAAAGGACAGCCAGCAGGTGGCGGGGGTGGGCCCCGGCTCCATGGTCCAGGTGGAGTCCAGGTGGTCGAACAGCGCAGAGTCGGCCACCCGCGAGCGCACCGCGCGGGGCGGCGTCAGGAACACCTGGCTGGTGTACCTGCGGGGCGGTGGGGCGAGGGGCGTGTGGAAGGACGGGCGTGGGGTTGCGAGGAGCGGCGTGTGGGCGGGCTAACAAGCGTATCGGTGCAGCATGCGCGCCAGGTAGCCAGAGCGCTTGGCAGCTGGCAGCGCCGGCGCAGCCTGTAAGCGCTGTGCTTGGGCCGGCAGCCGTGGGTAAGGAATCAGGGTTTTGGGGACCGGGATAAGGAGTTCAGCGCAGTGGGGCAACGCTCAGACGCCGCAAGCTGCTTGCGCCCTTGCGCACGACATGCTTAGCCGCCCAAGCCGACTGCCACCGATGTTACTAGAGCGCCCCGGCGCAGCTGGAGGTGCATGTGTGGCAGCGCCACTTTACTGCACTGCCGGCACCCGCAGGCGGCGGACGCGGGCTAGCGGGCCCAATGCTACAGCACCCCAACCACAACTCCGCTGAGGCAACTGGGGTGGGCTAGCCGCAACGGCAGACACCCGCCGATACTGGGCATCGGCCGTTTGCCGTCCCTGGTCTTCAACCCTAACCCCGTCACCCTTGCTCGGGTCCCTGACGATCACCAAGGCCCCTTCCTAGAGCATCACATCGCGGTTCCAATGCTGTTGCGCTCACCTCTCGACCAACACCTGGAAGCCGACTTCCAGCTCCGCCTCCATGTAGTTGTTGGCTGGCGGCTTTGTCACGCGGCTACGCTGGCACCAGGGCACAAACTTGTGGTAGTCCTCTACACGTGACACAACCGTATACAGCTGGTCGGGGGTCCAGCTGAAATGGGTGCACAGGAAACATGGGCGGGTCGGGGACACGGCGTGGGGACACGAGTAGGGTGGGATAGTGCCTTGGACAGACCCCCACCAGACTCGAGTAGAAGGGCCGCGGCTTGTCCCCCCTTACCCGACGAGCCTCCGCTGCTTGAAAACTTTGGAGGGTGGCGGACTGCCGACCGAGAAGAAGCTGCGCGCTGACGTTGACGCGGAGCATCCTGACAGGGCACGGGAGTCCTCTAACAGCGTCCGGGGAGATTGCTGCACAGCTTCCGAGGCTGTCCAGAGGGCGTTGCACTGCGGCGCCAGCGCTGCAACCGCGGAAGGCAACAGCACTGATTCGGCAGAGCGTGTTGCGCATCGTGCGACGCCAATAGCAGATATTAAGCCTCTACGGGCCGACATATTGTCTCGTATGCAAGGGCAGCAGCGGAGCTCGCAAGAGTCAACGACGTTGGATTAGAAGCTCGGCACAGCAGCCTCCCTTCCGCTCCAATCAAATTGGTGTGTATGTAAGTGTACTACTTATTTCGTTTGCTGCTGTAAGGCGTCGCTCGCCGCGCAGTCACCCGATCCTGCGCGCAATCTAACATCGACTGTGCTGTGCGCCAAGTCCCTGGTGGTGTGTCGATGCATACCAAAGAATCTTAATCGACGACACTGCACGTACTGATTAGCGACAGACCCCGGCGGCTGTCGGCACGTCGTGCATCTCCCCCCTTCACCTGCACGCACGGAGCAATGCGGCGCAAGAAGCAGACGTTTGCAACGTCGGCTGCATCCGCAGAACTGCTGTCATCACACGCCTGTGCGGCGACCGGTAGGCGCCTCGCCCCGGCACCCAATCTCTCGCCACCCCAGCTCACGACCGCCCCTGGCCCCTTCCCGAACTCCTGCCCACACGCCAGCCACTCCCCACGCTCGTGGCGACCCCGGCTCCGAGCTCACCCCATCGTGCTCCACCCCCCACGCACCCGCGTGGCAGTGGGACCTGCGGCCAGCCCCTGTGCAAACCCAGCGCCAACCCTGGGTCGCCCCCCATTCGGACCCCGCCGCCTGGCTCGCGGCCTGGGGCGCGGGCCGCCGCCGGCAGCGACAGCGTGATGGAGCCTCGGCCGGTGGCAGCGGCGGCGGCCGGGTGCTGCTGCTCGCCAGCCTGACCACCTCGGCGGCGGCCGCCGCCGCTCCGCCGCCGCCGCCGGCCGCCGCTGGCGCTGCCGCCGGGCCCTGGGCCGGCCTGACGCGTGACGGCGGCGGCGCGGCGGCGCCGCTGCGCCGCAGCTTCCAACTGCCTCAGTGAGCTCCGGGCGTTGCACAGGAGGGGTGGGAGCCGAAGCTCGTGCGCAGTCAAGCAGCGGCGGCAGCGGCAGCCGCGAGGCGGCGCCAGCGAGTGCGGTTCCCATGTCGCACCTTTCACTATAGAACCAGCGTGGGAGTCATTGGAGGTTGCCCGAGACTACCGCACCAGCCGTGGGGCTGGGCTGCGCCATGCCGATGTGCGGCCATGCCGAATCTTGCGAAACTCACCAGCTGCATGAGGCCACCGTGCCGTGTGCTCGGCCCACCTGGCCCCTGCGGCTCCTCCGTCGACCGCTGCCACCCTGCGCGCTGACACCTCCTCTGCCCGCCGCCGCTGTCCCGCCGCGCGCCTCGCTACGTCAGGATCAGCATCATGCGGCCGCCGCTGCCGAGGGCGTTTGTGGAGTCGCAGATGGAGGCTCAGGTGCTGTACGACTACCACGTTGAGAAGCACGGGGTACGGCCGGCTGCAGTACGTAATCGTGTGTCCTGTTACGGCACTACTGCAGTGCTAGGATTCACCTGGGAGGGCGCGGCGGTGCGGGCAGCGGACTACTTGACGTACTCCGTCGCGTCATCGTGCCTGTTGGTCTCGGCGGGCGAGCGCCAGACTGGTGCGCTTGTGCCCGTGGGCTCGAGTGTGGGGCCGTTCAGATCGTGAGGGCGCCCTGGCTGGGGCTGCCGAGGGCGGCCCTAGGCTGACGGTTCCGCACACGGCAGTGTGACCGCCGCACCCACGGCCTAACTCCCGTGCCCGCCCGCTGCGACCCCCCGCCTCCCACAGGCCTACCCGCGGCCCTGCCCCGGCTGCGGCTCGGCCGAGTTCTTCACCCCGCAGCCACCCGCGCCCTCCGCCTCCTCCCCATCCGCGCCCCCCGCCGCCTCCTCTGCTGCTGCCCCTGCCGCCGCCGCCAGCAACGACGGCGAGGGCGGCGGCGGCGGCGGCGGCGTTGTGGCCTGGTCCAGCCGGCCGCTGAGCTGCGAGACGTGCGGCTGTTGGGCCCACCTGGGCTGTGCGGGGGTGGGGCTGGCGGAGCAGCTGCCGCCGCGGCCCTGGTTCCACAGCGCCGGCTGCAGGTGCGGGGACGACCGCACAGGGGGGCGGCAGCGCTGGTGTGGGTTCCGTTGTTAGGTAGAACAGAACCCCACACGCGGCACAGCAGGTGTGCGGTGGGCCCGCATGGGGCTGCCGCGTGGCTTGTCGCGGCTCTGGTGCGGCCGTGCGGACAAGGGGCTGCGGCCACGGCCCCTGGCTGCACCGCCCGGGACGCGTGTGGGCTCGCAGGCATGGCCGTGCCGGGCGCGTGCGCCCTGCGTGCGTGCGGCTCCCGGGCTGGTCGCCGGTGCCTCGGGCGCACCCCGCCTCCCGGCGACTGGATGATGGCCTCGCAAGACGCTCAGGCCGCGCCCTTTCCATCACGGTCCCCAACCCCCAGGTCCGCCTACCTGCGCATGGAGGCGCTGGCCGCCGGCAACCCGCACCGCTCCCTGGCCTCGCCCGCGCACGCGCTCTACGTGCTCACGCCCGCCGACATGGCGGCGGCCGCGGTGCTGCGAGGCGCCGCCGCCACCGCGGAGATGCAGCTGGGGCCCGAGGCGGGCGCGCTGGTGGCGGCGGCGGCGGCGCGGGCGGCGGAGCGCAGCGGCGCGGTGTCGCGGGGGCCGGCGCTGCAGGTGCGGGTCCGGGCCGGGCTGCGGGGCTTGGGGGTGGGGTTTGGTGTTGACAGCAGTAGCCAAATGGTGGAGAGGCCTGGCTGTGCCCCTGCAACACGATTGTGTTTGCGGGTGCGGTGCGCTCTGGCTCTTGTGGATCCGGGGTGCCAGCAGTACGGCACAGAGTACGGCATGGCACTGCTGGCCGGGGTCTCGATGAGTTCCGGGCTTCGGCCTCGTACGCGTCCTCGAGCGCGCGTGTCCCTCGCCACCCCGGCCCGCCTCCTCGGAGCCAGGTCAGGCCGCTGCTGCTGGAGGGCTTCAACGCCGACACCGTGGCGGGCTTTGGCGAGGTGCGGCCTGAGGGGGAGCCTGGGGCGGCGGGGATGCCGGAATACCTCGTGGGGGGTGGGGGCCGTTGCCGCAGGGAAGGAGGGGCCCGGCACGCCAGGGCTGGTGCGGGCTGCGGCTAGGTGCAGTCCGAGGTGCACCCCTGGCCTGAGGTGCCGTCCCCATGCGCCTCACTGCCCGCACACCTCCTGGCCAGCCCTGCGCCGCCCGCACCCCGAGCCTCCTCCGTCGCTCCCCAGCCCCGGCCCTAGCCCCTGTCTCGGCCGCATGCCGGCCCCTGCACGCCGCCTCCGCCGCCTGGGGAGCTATGGCCAGATCCCCTCCCCCCCCGCCAACCCGCCTCGCGCCGCAGCCCTCCCGCGAGTACGACGGCGGCCGCTACGGCGCCGTGCTGGTGCGCGGGTCGGAGCCGGTGGCTGCCGCCAGCTTCTCGCTGCTGGGGCCCGAGGACGCGCAGCTGGTGCTGCTGGCCACGGCGCCGCAGCACCGCAGGCAGGGCAACGCCCGGGCGCTGGTGGCCGACCTGGAGGTGCGGCTGCGTGTGTGCTCATTTGTTTTTATTTGTGAAGTGAAGTAAAGTAAAAGAGTACAAGAGTACAAGAGTACAGGGTAACAGAGCAACAGAGTACCACCCCGCACGCGACACGCCCGTGTTTATGTGTGGTGGTGGGGCCTGTGGGCGTTCAAGAACCACGTGTGGTCGTTTGTAAGCGACGAAGTAGCATGTGTGTGTATGTGTGGTGGTGGGCGCATGGACTGCAGTTGTCCAGACGAGCCCCAGCTTGGGGCGCGCACCGATGTACCTGAAGGAGGGGGGAAAGCTACCTGGCGCCTGCGGGGGGTAGCAACAGGGCAGCACAAGGCCGAGTCGCAGCGCTTCCCCCGCCATCCCCACGGATGTTGCGGAGCCGAAGCGGAGCACTCGGTGCCCCCGCCCATCCCACGGCCTCCCTGCCCCCACGCCTCCCTGCCCCCACGCCTCCATGCCTCCTCCCTCGGCCCCATGCCTCCCAGGCCGCGCTGGCCAGCACGGGAGTGCGCCGCATGCTGCTGCAGGCCCGCGGCGACGCGCTGCCGCTGTGGCTGCAGGGGCGCATCGGGGCGGGCTCGCCCGGCCACATCCAGCAGCTCCAGATCCTGCATCAGCGCCTGCTGCGGCAGCAGCAGCAGCAGCAGCAGCAGCAGCGCCCGGCCGGGCCCGCCGGCAAGGAGGGGCAGGGCGCCGGCGGCGGCGCGCCGGCTGGGGTCGGGGAGGGGCTGGCGCTGGACGTGGACGAGGTGCGGTGCTACACGCTGGTCGACCCACAGGTGGGTGGGTGCTGCCGCGCGACCGCATCGCTCACACAGATGCGTGTCGTGGGTTTGTTGGGCCGTGCATATGTGCAGGGATGCCTTTGTTCATCCCTGTGTCCAGGGCCGCGGGGGCGGCGGCTGCCGCGTCGCTGCACCGCGCGACGGCGGCGGTGCTGTGATCGAACAATCCGGCGTCTCCATGCATGCGAGAGCTCTCGACATGATTCAACCCGGGCCGCGGCCCGTTGCCGGCCCGCAGGCTCTGTCCCAGCTGCACGCGACGCTGCCTGTGGCCTACTACGACTGCCCCCTGCTGGAGAAGCGGCTGGACTGAGGGGCTCTTCGCGGCTGTGGCCAGGGCGGCGAGGGGCTGGGATCTAGCGCCGCCGGCTCCGTGCCGCCGCCGGTGTTGCTTTCCGGTCCAGCTAGCGCGTGCCGCCTAGCGCGTCCCGATGGCTCGTAGACGCGGCGCATGGCGTGGCATGTCCGCTGCTGGAGAGGCGACTGGATTCAAGACATACTGGGCGTTGTGGGTGAGAGGCGCCGAGCTTGAAGCTGGGCTGGGGCACCGGCCCGTGGCTTGGCGCTGGGCGGGGGCATGGCGCGGGAGGAGGCCGAGGGAGGGGCATGGCGCGGGTTCGGACCCGCGGCAACCACTGCTTGCTGCCCCTGCACCGCCCGGAGCGGGGCCCATCGAGACCTCCGCTGGCCCTCCTGCCCGCGGCGGGGCATCTGGACGGGGATGTAAGGAACCCTGAAGCTCCTTCCCCACGCGTCTATCCGGCCCGGGGCACCTGGACGGGTGTGTGGGGAACCCTCAAGCTCCTTCCCCATACATCCCGCCGAGCACCTCGCCTTGCGCCCTGCATGTCGTACCCAGCGTACCCCACACACGTCGGCCGGGGCCAGCCACACATGGCTGGGCCTGCCGGAGGAGCGGCTGGAGCGAGCGGCGGGGCAGCTGGCTTCAACTAAAGCGAAGCCAGCTGCTGCCGGCGCCCCGTGTGGTCTAGCGCGATGGACTGGGCAGGATACCAGGATTCAACGGGCCCCTGCGGAGAGAAGATGACGGCTGGAGCCTGCTGGAGTGGCAGCTGCCGCTGGCGCTCAATCATGAGCCGCACTTACCGGCTGGCCATGTCGTCGCCGAGATCGCCCCTCGCTGTGGCCTAAGCGACCAAGCACGCAGCTGGGGCGGCAGCGCTTCCTGGGGACACTGTACCGCGCGCTTCCGCTCTGGAAGCGGCGCCGCCTCGTGATGGCCGGGGCGGCCTCCTCGGGCGAGCTTGGCGACTTGCAGCTAGCGGCCCGCGTCGCCGGCTGCACCCTGCAGCAGTCCGGCGCCATGGCGGCCGCCGCGGGCGCAGGCCAGCTCGAGTCCTGCCGCCGGCTGGCTGCCGAGGGCTACAAGCCGGGCCCTCAGGAGCTTGAGGCGGCAGCCAAGGGCGGCCACACGCACGTGTGCGAGTGGCTGCTGGCGGAGGGCGGAACCGCCTGGAGCTTTGCAGCGGCCAGAGCCGCAGCCAAGGGAGGCCACGCAGACCTGGTGGACTGGCTGCTGCGGCAGCGCCCCGGGCGCTGCGGCCCAAGACGCTGAACGGCAGGCCGAGCTGCTGCGAGGCGCGGCGGAGGGCTGCGAGCTGCCCGCGCTGCGCCGCCTAATCGACACGCACGGCATCGACCCGGCGGCTGTGGGCCGCTACGGATGGTCGGCGAGCTATGCGCTCGCCGCCGCCGCCGCCAGCGCCACGCCCGACTGGGCGGAAAAATCCGCGTGGCTGGAGGAGGCGCTGGGGTGCCCGCCTGCCAAGGCCGGCATTCCGGTCTGCATCAACATAACAAAGTGCTGCTGCGGCGCCGACGCGGTGGCCCGGCTGGCGTGGGCTGTCGCACGGGGCTATCACCTGGACCTGCAGCGTACATTCACTGTCGCGAACGAGTCGGGCAACGCGGCGGTGCTTCGGATAATGCTTTTGGTAGAGGGGCTCGTGCAACCGGACCGGGCGCTGCCCCTGCAACGATGTGCGGCGTCGCACGGCCAGCTGCCCACGCTGCGGCTGCTGGTGGACTTCGCGTCCCATGCCGCGCGGCTGGATGGGCTGGAGCTGCTGGAAGCGGCACGGCCCCGGGACGGCACGTTGCTGGAAGCGGCACGGCCCCGGGACGGCACGTTGCTGGAAGCGGCACGGCCCCGAAACGGCACGTTGCTGGAAGCCGGCCGCCTGGCGGTGGCGCGCTGGCTGGTAGGGTCGCCGCTGCTGGCCGCCTGGGCGGCCGGCGCGAGCGCTGAGCAGAGGCGCGCGGCCGTGACTGCGGTGGCGGCGCAGGGCGACCTTAGACTGATGCAGCGGGTGGAACAGGTGTTGGCGGCCGCGGCGTCGGGCCCCGAAGACCCCGACGGCGGCGCGGCGGCGCTGTGGGGCGCCAGGGCCGTCACGGCCGCCGTTGAGGCCGGCTGCGAGGAGGCGCTGGAGTGGCTGGTGGCGCAGCGCGGCGCGCCCTGGCCGGTGAGGTGTGGGCTGGGGTGGGGTGGGGCGGCGGCATGGGTCTTCCCAGCTCGCATCTGGCAGGCATTCAGAGCGGCGGGTCCCAACGGGCAAAAGACACAGGCAGGCAGCTAGCAACCTGGCGCAGCGTCGCTGTGCTGCGAGGCGGTCGAGATGCTTGCTTGCGCGCTGGCACGCAACACACGCCCTGCCCCTGCCCCGGCTCCCTCCCATGCAGGCCACGGGCAAGCCGTACGCGGCTGCGGCCAGGCAGGGCGACCTGCTCATGCTGCGGGCCCTGGCGCGGCTGGGCTGCCCCTGGGGCCCCCAGGATGCGGCCCTGCTGGGCGCGGTCGCAGGAGGCTTCCCGGGCCGCGTCTCCAGCCCCATCGCGCCGCTGCCGGCTCTTCGGCTGCTTGTGGAGCTGGGCTGCCCCGTGGACTGGCCGCGGGTGCTGGCGCTGCCATGCTGGGGCGGCGATGGCGAGGTGCGGGCCTGGGCGCGAGAGCAGGCGGGCGCCGCTGGGGCGCGCGCAGCAGCGCAGTGAGGGGGCATGGGAGGCAGGGGTATCCGGGGGTGGTGGCAGGTAGACTTGCATGCGGATGCCGCGGCGGTGCGTGCGCCCGGCGCCTCACTCGTCGTCGTCAACTTGCGTGTGTGCCCGTGAGTGCGTGCTGCTGGTAGGTGCTGTCGCGTGTTGCCAGAGAATGGGCCGCAGGTCCGGCTGGTGGGTGTATTGTGGGGCAGTCGAAGTCGAACTGGAGAGGGCCGGCAGCACGTGTTGAGGGCGTGGCGGCTAAGCACCGACATGGGCCCGCGCGCGCCGGAGGGCTTGAGCGCCTCGCCTGGGCGCGTGCCTGCACGTGTACCGCGCATGTGCGATGTGGCGTCCCCATGCAAGCAAGCACAATGTTGGTGTGGTGTGGCAGGTGGCGGGTGCTGACTCCGGTGTTGGCAGGTGTCGGTTGCGGCTGGGGTCAGGGGAACAGGTGACAGGTTAGTCGCGGCTGTGGTTGAGGAGGCGGCTGTCGGTATCCATGCGGTTGCGGCACGGGAGGCGTTACCATGGTTCCTCCTCATACACGGCAAACTGGCTAATGCCTACATGGTCTGGGCGCTGGGGGCAATCCTAATACCACGCAGCCACGGCAAGGGCAGGCATCGACTGACCACGAAGCTTTCCCACAAGACATAGGCAGGCGGAGGACGGCCCACACTGATGAGAGACGACAATTGTGTGGTATGGCGCCGTGGGTTTGGCAGGACTACAGTGGGCCGTTCGATAGGAGGGTTGCGACCAGGGGCAGAGCCACGGGCGGAGAGGGGAGTTCGCTGGTCGCTGCTACACCAGCAGCTACTAGGCGCTTGCGTAACAACACGCACATGAACTCAGCTACGCTTGTATCCAGGCTCCAGCTTAACACGCAAGCGTTGCGCAAGAGGTCATCCATGGCATGCATGCTTCAGTCGACATAGTAGCAATCCTTGCCGCTAGTCACTTCATCTGAGCATGTAGGGGGCCACAGACGGCACTATGGCTACCGTAGATCAGCTGGCGTCGCTGGAGCTGATGCATGAGCCACATCTCCCGGCCGACCTTGTCCTTGCAGAGATCGCGTCTCGCTGCGACATCAGCACGCAAGCACGCAGCTGGATGCTAGTGTGCAAACTAGGGCGCCAGCGCTTCACCAGCTCGCTGTACCGCGCGCTGCCGCTGTGGAAGCGGCACCGCCTGGTGGCTAGGGCGGCCTCCTCGGGCGTGCTTGGCGACTTGCAGCTCGCAGCCCAGGCCGCCGGCTGCACGCTGCAGCAGTCCGGCGCCATGGCGGCCGCCGCGGGCGCAGGCCAGCTCGAGTCCTGCCGCTGGCTGGCGGCCCAGGGCTGCACCTCAGGGCCCGGGGAGCTTGAGGCAGCGGCCAAGGGCGGCCACACGCACGTATGCGAGTGGCTGCTGGCTGAGGCCGGCGTGGCTTGGCGCTTTGCAGTAGTCGAATCCGCAGCGAGGGGAGGCCACCCCGACATGGTGGACTGGCTGCTGCGGCAGCGCCCCGGCGGCGCTGCGGCGCTGGACCCCACCGCGGCGGCCCTCCTGCTGCGCGGCGCCGCCGATGGCTGCGCGCTGCCCGCCCTGCGCCGGCTGCTCACCACACAATGCATCGACGTAGCGGCTGTCGGCCGCGACCACAGCGCGGTGAGCTGGGTGCTGGCCGCCGCCGCCGCCAGCGCCACGCCCGACTGGGCGGACAAGACCGCCTGGCTGGAGGAGGCGCTGGGCTGCCCGCCTGCCAAGGCCGGCGACGCGGTCTGCAGCGTCGTCGCAGAGCGCTGCGGCGCGCACGCTCCTGCCCGGCTGGCGTGGGCTTGCGCGAGGGGCTACCCGCTCCACGCGGAGGCGGCGCGCTCCGCCGCGACCAAGTCCGGCAACGCGCCGGCGCTGCACGTCCTGCTGGGCGCGGACGGCAGGGAGGCGGCGAGGCAGCCGGACGAGGCGCGCTGGCTGCGCGGCTGCGCCGCGACCTACGGCCAGCTGCCGACGCTGCGGCTGCTGCTGGAGCGTGCGGGGCGGCTGGACGGCACGGAGCTGTACCGTGCGCTGGAGTCGGCGAGGCCTCAGATTGGCCGGGACGTCAACGCCGGCCGCCTGGCGGTGGCGCGCTGGCTGCTGGAGTCGCCGCTGCTGGCGGCCTGGGCGGCGGGTGCGAGCGCTGACGCGAGGCGCTCGGCCGCGACTGTGGTAGCGCGGCATGGCGACCTGGCGTTGATGCAGCGAGCGGAGCAGGTGCTGCTGACGGAGGGGACGGCGCGGCCAGGATCCGGCGGCGGCGGGGCTGCGGCGGCGTTGTGGCGGCTGGACTCCGTCACGGCCGCCGTTGAGGCCGGCTGCGAGGAGGCGCTGGAGTGGCTGGTGACGCAGCGCGGCGTCCCCTGGCCGGTGAGGCCGTGCGGGGTTGGGTGGCGGCAACATGTGTGAGGCAGGGCGCTAGGTTGCAAGCATGGGTGCGGGGCTAGATCACAAATTTTGGGCGCGGGTACTGCTCCCTGCGTTCAGCCTGGGCGAGACGGCGAAGAAGTGGTCCCAGGCCGGGCCGGGGCCGGGGTGCTTGGTCCAGTGGGCCGCAGCCGGGTGGTTGCCGGTAGTGGCTGCGTGCAAGAGGCTCTACCAGGACCAACCGCAGGAACCTGTGATTGAAGCCCGCCGCCTCCTCCGTCCTTCCCTGCCCCTGCAGGAGGGCACCGGCGAGCCGTACGCTGCTGCGGCCAGGCAGGGCGACCTGCTTATGCTGCGGGCCCTGGCGCGGCTGGGCTGCCCCTGGGGCCCCCAGGATGCGGCCCTGCTGGGCGCGGTCACCGGAGGCTTCCCGGGCCGCGTCTCCAGCCCCATCGCGCCGCTGCCGGCTCTTCGGCTGCTGCTGGAGCTGGGCTGCCCCGTGGATTGGCCGCGGGTGCTGGCGCTGCCGTGCTGGGGCGGCGATGGCGAGGCTCGGGCCTGGGTGCGGGAGCACGCGGGCGCCCGCCCCGTGGGTGGTGCAGCAGGCCAGTGAGGCGGCGCGGGAGGGGTGTTGGGCGGGGGCAGGCGGCTTCGGTGGGCGCGGGGACTCCTCCCCACACATGGCCCGCCCTCCTACATTAAACGTTTTGAGTTCTGCACGCGTCGTAGCCATATCGTATCCTATGTCGAGCAGGGCCCCGGCGATGTGGGTAACGTTACATGTAAGCGGCGGCACGGCAACCGAGCGGCGCCGAGCCTGCGTCGTTCCTGGAGCGCGTGATGCTGATGTTGTGTCGTTGCCGGAGCGGAGTTGGCACGCACGTGCGGAACGCGAATGGGGCCTGCAACCAGGCAGCTGTTGGCAGCTGGGACGTGGCACGATTGGCACGACACGTGAGACCCGTGAGGGGGGCGTGTGCAGTTGCGCGGCCGCCAAATGCTTGCCGCGTGCTCGCTGCTATGTTGGCATGTCCGAACGGGTGGTTCACTACTGTGCACGCGCTGGCGTGCTGGCCCTGGCGTGGCTACATGTCGTGGAGGCAGAGAAGCCAGAGATGTGTACGAGCCGACTAGACGGCAACCGAGCTGCAGCTGTTACACAGAGTGCTGCGACGCAGTCGCCTGGCCGCATCCAACGTGCCCTGCCCCGCCGCCGCCTGAACCCTAGAACGTTGCGGCTCTGGGGGCCAGTGGAACGCACTCCAGCTGCCTCGGCCGCTACGGCCGCCGACGCGCTCTCACGTCCCACATGAAGCCACACGCCACAGCGTCCACCGTCCGGCCAGCCCCGCAGCCGCCCGTTCGCCTCACGAGGCCATCAGCTGCTGCCCTTGCGCTGGTTGCAGGGAAAGCAGCTGACAACCATGTTGGAGGGGACGTCGGGGCCGCCGCGAGACACGGGGATGACATGGTCGACGGTCGCCTTCCATGGGTCGTTCTGCAGTGGCCGTAGTCGTCGTTGGGCTGGAGATATTAGATGGCTGCATTCGAGTCGCACCTTGTCGCAGCGGCCCAATCGCAGCAGGCTCTGGCTTACCGGGGGGGCGCGCCAATTGACGATGCGCAGCTGCCTCTTGTCGCAGTAGTGGCAGTCCAGGCTGCCGTGGCGAGCCTTCTGCTCCTCGAGGAATACGTAGCTGTTTTGCAGGCGCTCCCAGCGCTCCCTGTTCTTGGGGGTGTCGCGCCATTCCTGGGGAAAGGGCGTCGTCATGGCGGTGGGTGCGGCCTCCTGGGTGCGGCTTTTCCGTGCAATCAAGTTACGCCTGGCCCGGAAAACTCGAGCATGTCATGATACACATCGCATCTACTTCCTTTCACGGGTCTGCGATCCATCACGGGTCTGCCGACCCGCCATCCCGTCACGGGCCCGCGTTGCTTCGACCCACTTCTCAGTCATGTGACCCGCCGTTCCATGCTCGTCCACGGTGGCAGCCCTTCTAGCTAGCAGCCAGCAGGACGGCGAGTTTTGAAATCGGCCTTGTCCATGCAGCAGCGGAGCAGGTACGTGTGGCACATGGGTAGACGAGCGTGGAGAGCGCTGAGCGAGGGGTCAGAAGTGACGAGCGGAGACGGGGACGGAATCGTGTCGGTGTGTGCGACGGCGTGCTGGCATTTGGACGCTGCACAGAAACCTTGCTATCACCACAATTCTCATCACCAACTTGACATAGCTTTGAGCACTGAGCTAACAGCACAGCAGCATACGTAAAACCAACGTCGGCAGTTGGCCCTCTCTGGTGTCTCAGCCTCTCAGGATACATAGGCACCTGAGTACGGACGCAGCGGCCGATGACGGACACAGCGGCCTGCTGTAGCCACGCGACTGGAATTATGGAAGCCTTCCGAGGCAAAGCAACGGCGATGGCTGAGGGCTTCGGCCTGTGCGGCGGTGCAGGCGATGGAACGGAGGAGGTCTTTAGCGACGAAGACAAGGCCGAGCTCTTCGCGCTGGCGAGGGCATCTCTCGTGACGGAGCATGCCCTAGCATGCCGACCCGGCAGAGGTCCTGCGCCTGCTCCGGAGCGCGCTCGCCTGGGACAACTTCAATGTCGGCAAACACTACCGCGCTCTGCTCAAGGACGGCCTGCTCAGCCCCAACACCCGAGTCGTGGGCCTCGGCACGGACCGAGACCGGCCCGGAACCTTTATGCACGCGCAATTCGACGCGGGGCTCCCTCCGCCCTGCGGGTGCGTCTGGAACAAGAACGGAAAGGGAACGGAAAGGGCAGGTAACGGAACGGTAGTGGAGGGCCTGCATTGGGCAAGGGAGAGGCGCAAGGGGGCTTGCAAGAATGGGGCCGACACGGGTCGGGATGGGTAGCGGGACAGGTTGCGCCGTGGCGGCGCCAGCCCAAGACGCTCCGTGCGCTCCCGCCCGTCAACCCGCTCAACGAACGGCAGGGGCAGGCAGGACCCGGACTGGGAGCTGACTCTGGAAGAGCTGCTGGCGCTGCGGCCCGACCCCGGCCTGCGCGACGGCCTGGGCGACACGGCGCTGCACGGCATGGTCAAGAAGCTTGTGGGCCCCCCGGAAAGGGTGAGCAGCAGTAGTCATGGCGGCCCCCAGCGGCCCCCAACACAAGCCATGCGCATCTTGTTATGATACATGCTTGTGATGTCCCACAGACGGCGGAGGGCACTGAGGAGCCCCTCTTCTTTGAGTGGATACACTCTTGGGGAGAACGCGATGTAAGGACGCGACATGGGCAAGGGACAGAAGGGAGCAGGGCTCCAGCAAGGCCACACCCCACCGGAATCACGTCATCCGCCTAAACCCTACCCCTGCTGCCGACACCTGCCGCAGAATTACAAGGACCCGCGGGCAGAGTACCTCTCCGCGGCCTTCCCCAAGATGCGCCAGGTGCGGCCGTGCAAGCGGGCACTGCCTTGGCCCCAGGGCACGGGCGGGCTCCATGCTCCATTCCGCGGCACGAGGCTACAGCCCCGCTGGCGGCGCCCTCGACCACGCCGCGCCGTACACGCCGGCGGGTGCCAGACCCACATACTCTCTCCCCAAGCCGCAGCACAGGCCCTCGCTCTGCGCCGTGCGTGTGCTCCAACCCTCCCCCTCCCACCACCGCTCACCGCAGGCGGGCCACGACCCCTACACGCGCAACCACGAGGGAAAGAGCGTGGTCGACCTCCTGGCTGCGGCGGTGCGGCGCCACCCACACGACAGCGACATGGGGCGGGCGCTGCAGTCCGCGCTGCGCCTCTGCGGCGCGCCGCCCGCTGCCGCCGCCCAGCAACAGGTGCTGGGCCAGGGCCTGGGGCTGGGGCTGGGGCTGCGGCCCATGGCTGTGGCCGGCACGCCGCGACCTCCGGCCGGGGTGAGCCCAGAGGAGCTGGCCAAGGCGCAGGTGGCCAAGGTGGGGCTGACCGGGGGCAGGGCGGAACAGGGGAGAAAGGGAGGCTGGGCAGGAGGACAGGGGGGGGTGTGCGGTGTAGGTATGGTGAGGAGGACAGCGGGCGGTATCATGCAGCGCAGGGGGCGAGGAGGGAGCCGTGGCCAACGCCGCTGCCCATAAAGAGGCGATGGCACACATACACATCCTAGCTGCACGCCGTCCTGTTGTTCTGCCAGGTCTCTTCTTGACCCGCGCCAACAGCCCCTGCCGTGCTTGCCGTGCCTCCCTCGACCTCACCTGCCTGGCCCCCAGGTCCACCTGCACCGCTGGCAGGGCCTGCGTGTCGCCGACCTCGACGTGGGCACGGTGGCCTGGATGTGCGGCCACCTGGACATCAAATCAAACGTGACGCTGTTCCGGGCGCTGGAGGCGCTGGGCATGATCGTCGCGCCGCCAGGCTGTATACCGCCGCTGCGACAGAAGAAGGAGAAGCCGGACAAGGCGCCCAGGCGCGGCCGCAAGCAGGCTGCCGCGGCGGCAGCGGAACCCGTGGGGCTCGCGGCTGCGGCTGGGGGTGCGGGTGCTGCGGCAGCGGCGGCGCCCGAGGGAACGGAGGTCGCAGCGCCGGCGGCCGCAAGGCGGGCCCGCAAGAGGGCCGCCGCGGGGGAGGATGGGCAGGAGGCGGCCAAGCTGGAGGAGGGAGGCGGCCAGGTGGAGCAGCAGCCCGGCAGCAAGGGCGCTGCGAAGCGGACCCGACGACGGGTGGTGCTGCTGGACGACTCGTCGGACTCGGTTGTGGAGGTGGAGGCGGAGGCGGCGGTGGTGGGGCCCACGACGCCCGTGAAGCCCGCTGCCCTGCGCTCCCGGCGGCCGGCGGCGCAGCAGGTGCTGGGGGCGGGGCCGGCTGCGATCGACGTCACAAACGAGCCCGAGGATGAGGCAGGATGATTGATGCTCCAGGAGACGGGGAAGCCAGAGATGGCGAGGGCGAGCCGGTGAGGGCGGGTTGGGTTATTGCGCCAAGGCAAGGTGGAGGGCGGGGGAGCGGTCGAGCTCGGGACGTTTGCATGGTCGGTCGCCGGCGAAGGCCACACGGGCACACGTCGCACGCTTCTGCGTGGGACACCCTACAGCAGCTGTTGCGGTCCAGGATTGCAATGCGGCATGTTGGCCTGAGGCGGGTTGTGACGCGTGTGGGGTTGCGCTTGCAGCGGCGGGCGGCGTGCTGGGGCCTGCTGGGGCCGGGGACCCACTGAGTATTGTTAAATGGCCGCTCGCTTTCGGAAGCATGAGCCATGTGCACATGTGGCATGCCTGGGGATTGCTTTGATGATAATCGAAAGCCGCTTGGGACGGCAAGGAACCCAAGGTTGCAAGGGCGCCGAGATGTGTTGGGGGAGTGTGGAGTGCTGACATTGACAGCCGCAGGGACCTTGAATTCATACATGGCAGAGGCGTGGGCGCAGGTTGCGCAGCGTAATCCGCAACTGGATACATTTGAGGTCCGGGCCAAAGGTCTAGAGTCCCCGTGTTCGCCTCTGACCTTACGGCCCACAACGATGACCCGACGACCCACATCGACGAAGCCAGGCGCGTCCAGGCGCAGCCCCCCACTCCAGCCAGGGAGCCTCCTGCTCCCAGCCCCTGCGCCCCCGCCCCCAGGCCAGGGCAGCGGCGGTCTTCATAATTGCTGGTGTGCCGGACTATGGTAGCCCCAACCGGCGTCCTCAAGGGACTCCGGTTGGCGGCACGCGCGAAGGGATGGGACCATGGAGCAGGGGAGATCCTCCCCCTATGGAGGGCGCTTTAAGGCGCAGGATGGCGCTGTTGAGTAAAGACGACCACATTGCAGGAAGGATGACGGGACCAACATACAGGATCTGGTAAGATAAGGATTGGAGGAAGGGGCCGGTGCGGGGCGATGGGGACAGGAGGGGACAGGTGGGGAAGGATGAGTTGCAACGCAGGGGGGCGGGGTGGGATGCAAGGAGCGACATGTACAGCGGCCACCGGGCACATACAAAGCATACTTAACACACTCTGCAATGCGGTCGCTCTTGCAGCGATTAGCGGCATCGGCGAGCTCGCTGCGCCAAGCAGCCGAGCAGGGCCATGCCTTCAGCCCTAGCGCGCTTTCACAACTAGATGGTGCAGTTCAGCGGCTCAGCGCTCACAGCTCGCGCGTTGATGGCCTCATCTCCGCGACTGCCTTGCGCCGACTGCACGTCGCACCGGGCTCCATGGCAGGCATGATGCCAAGCAGTGTATCGTTAGCGAAGGTGGCGATACCAGCATCCTGCCTACCACAGCCGGCCATCGGCAGCATGCTGCCCTGGGCGCTGACCCAAGGCGCCACCCGCGGCCTCTTCGGCGGGGCGAAGCCGGCCGCCGCCAACCCTCAGATCCACACCCACGACAAGTACAAAACGGTGTACGATCAGCCGACCTACGAGTGAGTCCTGGCAGGGTATGGGACGTCGGAATAGGGGCTGCACAGGCGGTGAGGTCTCTCGCGAGGCTGGGTTGTGGCGGGGGCTAGAGCTGGGAGCCAAAGGGACCTGCGTTCAAGACACGTGTGCAGCGTAGATTCTGGCGCAGTGCACAGTTGCCCTCTAGTTAGCTGCATGCGCGTGGGGGCCGCGCAGCGACTGCGGTCGTGCTGTGGAGGCGCTGAGCTGGCCGGCTGCCCATTCCCGGAATTGCACCTCTCGGCTTCTCTGCTATTTAAAGCCTTAAGGCCACCTCTTGCACCTTCCGCACACACGCCCCGCCCTCGTTGGGCACGCCTGCATTTCAACGCCAAACTCCGGCTCTGGCACGTCGCCCGCAACCTCCGTCCGTAGTCCTCGACAGCCCCGTGCTCCACCTCTCATGACTACCCCGAATCTCCGCCAACCCCCCCACCCCCCCTTTCTTGGCTGCCCTCGCCCTCTCCGCTCAACAGCTGGATGCAGGGCCGCTTCGTGCTGGACCGCAACGGCACCGTGTGGCACCGCCAGGCCAACTACCGGCACCAGCGCAACAAGAAAAGCGCCTCGCACTTGACGCGCCTCAAGCGCTGGAAGCCGCTCTACTCGGCGTACGCGCGCAAGCTGGTCAAACTGGGCTTCCGACAGCGGTACTGGGCCGCGCCCCTGCCGGGTGACGTGCCGGGCTTCGCGAAGCGGCCGCCGCAGCCGGTGCGGCGCTCAGCGGTGCCCGCGCGCAACCACACGACGGGCGACCCGGCGCTGCGGCAGAGCTACAAGCCGCCACCGCGGCAGAAGCTGCGCTAGGCGCGATGTGGCGCGGCGATGGGCGTGGGCGCGATCTTGGGTTGACGGGGGGAAAGTGCTGTACCTCAGGTGGATTAGCTGCATGACACGGCGCTCTGTCGGTGATGGCTGGTGGCGTTTGCGGGTTCCTGTGCACCTGCGGCCGCATGGAAGTGCCGTACGGGTTGTCGTACGGGGCCTCATGTTGGACTTTGGAATGCGCGTTAGCGCTAACGCCTGCGCCAGGAAATATACATACTGCTGCTGCTGCCGTTCATAGCCGTTGCTTCTACCATTGCTCGGCTGACTCGCGGTTGCTTCTGCTAGCACGTCGTGTAGCACGCTGACCGCCGTCTGCCGCAAGGGGACTTTCCGTTTACAGAGCATCGGGCTCTACTTGCTGTAGCAGCTTCTACGGCCCGGCTGCTCGGTCCGCTTTCAAGCATGGCCAGCCAGACGCCTCTAGCGCAGCTCAGCAACATCGCGCACCAGTGCAATCACACCTGCGCCGTGGAGCAAGAATTCGGAAATGTGTTTCGGTGCCGCTCCAGCGGACTCATGCACATTTGCGACTCCAACTGCAACCAGCGCCTCTATTATGATGTGAGGCTGCGACATTGGTGACTCTTGGCGCAGGGGCTCTCGGGACAGGGCAGGGGCTGGGGCGCCCTCGTCTGGGTTATTCTCGAACTGTGCCGCGTCGGCCGCGGAACTTGGGACCCCCCTGGCCAGACCCTGAAACCAGCAGGCCAACTCTCTGACACGCGCCTTGCACACTCCTGTGTGCAGCGGTATCACACAATCTGCCGCATCAGCCGGAAACTCCACCCGCCGTTTGAGGCGGAGGGCGGCATGGACGCGGAATCCAGCCGGTGAGCCGCAGCACCCCCTGCAGTGGCTCCTCCAAAGACGGTATTCGTAGGGCCGGTGCGCTCGTTGCACACTTCATCAACAAACGACAAGTGTGCACGTGCTGCGATCACGCTGGTGTCACTCCGGCAACATCGGGGACGCAGTCCTGCCCTCGCCTGCCGGGCCCCTTCACGAAAGCCTCGCACAGCGCTACCTAGCAGGGGGCACTCCAGCCCGCCGGGAATCCTTTCCCAACCCACTTCATCTGCTGAACGCCTGGCTACAGCGCACGCTTCGTTACCAACCCCGCTGTACCGCCCTGCTTGCCGCCCGCAGCAAGCGACTCGGCGAGGAGGGCGCCCCGCTGACCGACTCTTGGAAGCGGCGAGCCAACCCCCCCGTGTCCTGCTAAGCCGCCGACGACCGCAGCGCAGCGGCGCCTGCTTTCGCTTGGCCGCGACAGCGGGCCCCGCCATGAGAGGCCGCTCGTTTTGGGGCGGCCCGCGGGCGCTGCCTAGCGCTGGCGCCTGACGCATCGACGCCTGGCACCGCGGGCCACGCAGCGCAGTGCAGTGCAGTGCAGTGCAGCGCAGCGCACGAGGGCTGCCGTGATCACTAGTTGGGTCGTTGGGTGCCAACAACGCCGTATCATGTCGTATGGTGTGCTGCACCTGTTGGCATGCAGGGCCGGGCCCCGAACAGTGCTGCAAACTGGACCGCTACTTATTGTGGGTCAGGCGCGTTATGTGGGTCGGCCGACACGCCGCCGGCCCCCGCCGCCCTTGTGGCCGGACCGGCCTCGCCACGCCGCCAAACGGCAATCTTAGTTGGGACCTGTTCGTGATGACCTTGTTCGTGATGAGAAGGATTTTGTTGCCGCGCGTCGCGTTGCGTCGCGCCACCTTCCGCCACCCCTCCCCGCGCGGCGTTCTGTGCCTGCGCCAGGCGGCTTGCTTTGCTGGGGCCGTCTCACGGGTCGTGACCTTAGTGATATGTATCTCTATTGGCGCTGCCGACCCGGGCCGGCCGGGACGCACCCGGTCAGCGCCACCATTCGCTGTGTTGACGTGTGACGATGCGTGTGTGTATCACTAGGCGCAGGGGGTGCGCAGGGTGTCTGGGTTGCGGACTGGGGGAATGCGGCTCAGTGGGCCTGGTGCGCACCTCAAGATGGGCGCGTGCTGCTGCAGCTGGGGTGCGTTCGATCTGCGGCCGCGGATGGTGTCAGGATGTAGAGCCATGACCGGTGAGGCCGGCGGAACTGGCGCCTGGGCGCTTGCCGGCACGCCTACTCGCGGAACCCGTGTAACGGCTGCCTAATACTGCTCGCACCATTGCACTACGACGAGCCCGATGGAGGCAACGTCAAGGGGCAGGCCGTAGTTGGCTTGGCTGCTGGCCTTGCCGTCAGCGCCACCGCAGGGCTCAGCCCAACTCGCGGCCCAGTTGCTCAGGGCGTGGTGAAGTTGGGGGCAGCGCGGTGCTAGGCCTACTTAACCGGGTGGGGCAAACTGGCGCAGCTGCAAGGGCTTGTGCGTGTGGGTGGTAGGGGGCTGGGAGGGGCAGTGGATCGCCGAGCGGGAGGCAGGGCAGCCCTGGCGAGGCGCGCTGTCGCTGCGGGGGCTGCCGGCTGGGCCGAGGCCAGCTGGCAGTCGGGCAATGGGGGGCCATGCAGCGCCGGAAGCTGCCACGCACTCCCAGCCAAGCTTAGCTTTGACATGGAAGCTAGTTACATGCACCAAGACTTGCGCAGCGAACTCAACGAACTGGCTTCGCGAGCACCACAGAGCGCGCCCATCCCCCCATTCAAGCGCCAACTTGCTCGAGAGCTGCAGTTCGCTGCGACATGAGCTATATAGGCTCTTCTTATGAAGGCGTAGGAGGCAGCTCGTCGTGAGAACGTGCGACTTTGCGGCGCGGCCGCGACCCCTTGAGGCGGGGCCGTTGCGAGTTGGGCGCACCCTCACACCTTCCTGCGAGCTGTCAAGCAAGACGCCAAAGCGACCTTGCGATAACACTTAGGGCCATGGAGGCCCAGACCGGGGCTGCCCGGAGCAAGGAGCCGGGCGCTCTGGACGCGAGCATGGGCCCCATCCCGGCGCTCGCGCCAAGCTGCGAGCTGCCTCGGGGCCCGCATGGGGCCAGCGCACAAGCTATGACAACGGACAAAGACGCCGGGGGGCCCATGCCGCCGCCCTGCGCGACGCCTCCCCCTGCCCCGGCTGCCGACCACGCCTCACCGGGCGCCGACTCATCGGGACGCGCCGCAAAGGGCCTCGCGAGCATGCAGGCGGGTCCTGGCAGCGATGCAAGTGGCGGCATCGGTGGGCCGCACTCCTCGGGAGGCGGCGAGGTGCCGGCCCTCGGCGCGCAGCAGCCAGGCGCCTCGCGGCCTGCCTCGGCCGGCGGGGACGCAACCGCCCCCGCACCGCCCGTCAAGGCCGGCACGAACAGCCGTCCCAAGCGCGCCTCCCCCAAGGCCCGGGCTGACAACGCCCCTGCCGACGGCCCCAGCCCCATGGACGCGGACGCCGACGGCGCTGAGGCCGCGGGCAGCGCCTTTGCGGGCGCTGAGGCGGCTGCAGCGAGCGGCCCCAGCCCAGACGGCGCCGCCGAGGCAGCGCAGGCGCCTCCATCCAAGCGCCGTCGCGTTGGATCCAACACCAGCACCATGGTGAAGGAGCTCAAGGGACTCCTCGACAGCAGCTTGCTAGACCGCCCCGCGTCGCGTCGGGCGGCGGCTGCCGGCGACGCCGCGGCGGCGGAGCCGGCCGGCGGCAAGCGGCGCTCCAGCCGCGACGGCGACGCCGACCCCGCCGAGGCAACCGATGGCGGCAAGGCCGGGCGGTCGCGGAGCGGCTCGATGGCGGTTGAGGCGTTGGCCGAGCGGGTGCTGGCGGGGGCGCTGGCGGCGGCACCGCCATCGCGCGCCGCTGCTGCTGCGGCCCGCGCGGCCATCGCGGCGGCGGCGCCACAGACCAAGGCCGCGACGGCCGCAACCAAGGCCGCCAAGGCCGTTGACGAGCCGGCCGCCGGCGCCAAGTCGGGTAGCAAGTCGTCTGCGGCGGCCGGCGGCAAGTCTGGCGGCAGCAAGTCTGGCGGCAGCGGCGGCGGCGGCAAGTCCGGCGGCAGCAAGGACGCCGGCAAGAGCGGTGCCGCCAAGGACGCGCCCAAGGCCGCTGGCACTGGAAAGGACGCGTCAAGGTCCGGCGGCAGCAAGAGCGGCGGCAGCAAGAGCGGCGGCGGCGGCAAGGCCGGCGCGGCTCCGGCGGCACCGTCGGCGGCGCCTGTCAGGGTCCGCCACCGCGGCGGCGGCGGCCATTCGGCCTCCGCCACGCCGGGTCCGTCGCCCGCCGGCGGCTCCCATGTGCAGCTCGCGCCGGTGGCGGGAATCACCGCTGCCGCGGCGGCGTCGGCCGCCGCCGCCGCCGCGCAGGGCCTGGTCAGCCTCGCGGGCCTGGGTTGCGGACTCAACTCGTACACCTACTATCCCCTGCGTGGATCCAACATCATGTCCTTCTATCCCGGATCTATCGTCGTGACGCACGTCGGCCGGCTGCCCGCTATGACTAAGCCCAACGACCGCAGCGTTCCCGGCGTCACCGCCGTGCCGGCGGCGCCGCTGGTGCGCGGCGCGCCCGGCGTACCACCACCGGTGGCGGCGCCGCCGCGGGGGCAGCCGTTGTACCTGCCCGACCGCGCCCGGCGGCGGCGGCGCAACCTCCTGCCGCTGCTGGGGATCGACCGACCCGGCGCCGCCGCCGGCCGGGACGACGGCGGCCTTGGCGTGGAGCTGCCTGGCGCCGCCGCCGCCGCCGCCGCCGCCGCGGCCGCGGCGGCAGCGCCAGGGGCGCCGGAGGCGCCCGCCGTCGGCGTCACGGCGCCAGCGGCGGCGGCGCCGGAGGCGCCGGCCACGGCTGGCGACGCGAGTGGCGGCACCGTCGCCGCAACCGACGCCGACGCCGATGAGTCAGAAGACGCGTACTACCTGCGTCGCTGGCGGGAGGAGTACGGCGACGGCGGGCCGTCGGACGACGACGGCAGCGGCGACGGCGACGGTGAGGCCGTCAGCGACGACGAGGCGGAGTACGACACCTACGGCGACGATGGGCCGGCCGAGGCCGACGAGCAGGAGGAGCTTGGGGAAGGTGGCTGCTCCCGCGGCGGCGGCATCTTCTGCAGTCGCGCTCGAGGCCGGCTGCTGCAGCGGCAGCTGTACGGCGTAAGTCACGCCTCGGCGGCCGGCGGCGGCGGTGCTGCCGCCGCCACCGCCGCCGCCGGTGCAGGCCCCGCCAGCGGCGTCGCGAGCCCGACGCCCGCCGAGGGCGCTGGTAGGACTCGCAACCGGGCGCAGAGCGCTGGCGCTGGCGGCGCAGTCTCTCCAACGGCGGCGGCGCCTCCAGCGCCGCCTCCGCCTCCGCCACGAGGGCCGCCGCCAAAGCGGCCGCCGGGCAGCCGCAGCGCCGCCATTAGCTTGGCGGGCGTGTCGCAGGTGGGGCTGTCGCGGTGTGCGCGCACTCCGCACCGCACCCAAGCGCAGTGCAGCCATGACCGCGTCATGCTCGTCTAATAAAGCGTCGGTGCCGCCTTGCTGTAGCCACGTGTCCTCCGTGTGTCACCCCTCCTGCTGCAACACGTGTCCGGCCTCTGCCCCCCCCCCGCCCCCCAAGGTGGTGCCCGTGTACGCCTTCATTCGCAAGCAGTGCGCGCCTCGGCTGTACTGGGGGCCCTGCTTCCAAGTGCGTCTGTGCATGCGCCTGTGCATGTTCCTGCAGCTCGTCGAGCTGGGCTGCAGTACTTTGCTGGGGTTCATGTTATGGCCGCAACGCCGACGCAACTCCTGCCAAAACGCCTGATCACGCCAGTCGCCTGACGCTGCCGCCCGCCCACCTCGCCCAACAGGCCACGCTGCCGGCTCTGCCGGCGCCGACGGCGGCCGCCGACGCCCGCGCCCGCGGACCAAGCACCGCCGAGCTGGCGCTCATGGGGGAGCAGGTGCACGCCGCGGAGCCCCTCAGCGCCGCCGCCGCCGCCGTCGCGGCCGCCGCCGACGCCGCCACAGTCGCCAGCGCGACCGCCGCCGTCGAGGACGTCCGCCGGGTGTGGGCGGCACCTCCGGCGGCGCCGCCACCGTCAGGCGGCCGCCGCCCGCCCAGCAGAGCCGGTGGTGGGCCACCTCCGCCGGTCCCAGCCGCCGCCGCCGCAGCCAGCCCCTGCGCCGTCGCTGCCGTCGACGGCGGCGGCGACGTGGCCATGGCGGAGGCAGTACCTGACGGCTGCGTCGCGGCCGCCGCCGCCGCCAGCGGCGCAGGTCCGGATGCACCCATGCAAGAGGCGCCGCCGGCCCCGCAAGACGGCGCCGCCGCTGCCGCCACCGCCGCCGCCGCCGCCACGATGTCGGCGGCGCCGGTGGAGGCAGAGCCGCCGGCTGCCGTCAAGCAAGAGCCTGGTCAGCCGTCGGGGGCCGAGCCTGGCGCCGCGGCGGCGGTTGCGACGGCGGCGGAGGTTAAGCCAGACGCGGCGGCGGAGGTCAAGCCCGAGGCGGCAGCGGAGGCCAAGCCGGAGGAGGTGCCGGCGGAGGAGGCCGGGCCGCCGCCGCTGTTCCCGCCCGACGCGGCGCTGGCGGCGGCGGTGCGGCGGCGGCTGGCGGAGGCGGGGTCCGACATGGGCGCCCGGCTGGCAGCGGTAGCGGAGGCGCTGGAGAAGGAGGACGAGCGGCTGGGGACCATGGTGCAGGTACGGCACGGCCGTCGTACGGCAACGTACGGCACATTCGCACGGGCGATACGGCGGCTCGCGCGCATGTGTCATGGCTACCGGTATTCACCCGCCGCCCGGGTTCGGGGGAGTTGCTTATCCTCGACACCATAGGACCCGAGCGTCTGGCTCGGAAAACCGCAAAGCCGCTATGTCAAGCCAACGGTGCTTTCTCCCTTTCCCCCCATCCTCCTCCCCCTCCTTCCGCGGCGCTCGTGCAGTAGCGCTCTGTGGTTTGCTTTTCACATAGCGACCCATCCTCTTGCCAATGTTTCCCCGCTCCCGCCCTTCACCGCCACCGCCAGGTGCTGGGTGTGTCCTCTGCGGGCGCGCGTGTGCGGGGCCGCTGGCCGCCAGAGCAGGAGGCGGCGTTCGCGGAGGCCATGCAGCAGAAGGAGAGCAGCCTTGGCCGCCTGCTCAAGGTGGGTGGGCAGGGCGGCAGTCGCGCTACATTGCGCTACACGTTTCCACATCTGCACTGAGGGATGTGTGCGCTCCGTGCACGCCAGTGCTCCGTGCACGCCACTGGCGGCAGCGGTGTTGGGTCTTGGGTCGCGGACTGAGCTGGGCGCTGCTGTGGCCCCCTTCATGTGGGCTGGCTGGGCCTCTGGCGTCCCCTGCGCTGCCCCCGACAGGACCTGCGACCCGAGCTGGCGTCGCGGCCCGCGGCCGACATCGTGTCGTACTACTACAACGTGTGGAAGACCAGGTACGGCAGCGGCGGTTGGCGGTTGGCGGGGGAAACCTTTTGCGCCTTGCCGTGCCAGCCGCTCGCTGACGTACACCCACCTGGCCAGCACGAATGCAGACCGCACAGCCGGCTAAAAACCGCTGCTGTTGCCCCAACACTCGCGCTCTGCCCTCCCCCCCTGCAGGTCCACCGCCGAGGCGCAGGCCTGGCACGAGGAGCGGCAGCGGCGCGCTGCTGCGGCTCGCGCGGGGTCGGGCTCCGAGGGCGAGGGCGAGCCGCGGGCGCCGGGCCAGCAGGAGGCGGAGGGCCAGGCAGGCGCCGCCGGCGGCACCCGGGCCAGGCCCTCGGCCAAGGACGGCAAGGATGGGGGCGGCGGCGGTGGCGGCAACGGCGGCAACGGCAAGAGTAACGGCCGCCGCGCCGGCAGCTCCGGCAAGTAATGGGGCCCCCGGCGGCGGAGCTGGGGTCGTCGTGTCTCGCCGCGCTGCAAGGTGTCTCTGGTGACGGCTTCCGCGCTTCTTGCGTGGTGTGGGCGCGCTAGGCGTGTGCCTGCGGGCATGCAACATGAGCGCTGCTGTCGCCCCTGCGTGCTTGTGCTGCTGTTGCCCCTGGGGCTCACTCCATTGTTCCAATGCGGAGAGGTGTCGTTGTCATGCGCGCGTGCGTGTGGGTTGGGCGGGATGACGGCACGGCACGAGCGCGCGTGGGCGCCTGGCGGAAGGGAGAGCGCGCGCGAGCGGGCAGGCATGGGGTCGAGAGGTGCCGGACAGTGTGCACGTGTGTGTGTGGATGCGGGTGTGCCAGGGGTGCGCTCCGGGGGGTTGCAGCGCATGGCCCCGCGGCAGGAGGTCTGCTGTGCCACGGGTGTCGTGTGCGTCTGCGCCGTCGGAGCAGAGGGGCTTGGCAGGGCTGCGCCGGTGGCGGCGCGGCAGCAACATGTTCCGGCAGGCTTGCGAGCGAGGCGGCGGCCTCACGGCGAATGCGGCGGGGGCCAGGGCCTGCCTCCGCCCCGCCGCCGCCAGACGTCTGGGGGTTCCGTCGTGTTTGTAGTGCGATGTGCGTGTGCCGAGTCCTTTCATGGTCTGAGCCGAGGCGAGGGCTTGCGAGGTGTGCGGGGCGTCTGGCGCGCTGTGTCGGGTGCTCGTGTCGCTGGGGGTGTGGGCGGCGGAGTGGGGCCCCGCGTGCGCGTCGCCGCCCCCTTCTGAGGTTTGGGCTGTTGGGTGGCGTGTTGGTGGAGGGGTGCGTGTGGTTGCCGCCGGGGCCGTTGGGCGCTGAGAACGTCCTTGGGTCGGGCTAAGGGGAGGCAGTACGCTGGATGCCTATGGAGACTACTGCCGCGAGATGTAAAATGATGGCTCTCTGCTCACGGCCTAGCCGGCCCAGCGTGAATGCGTGCCCCGTTCCGGAGAGCGGATGCGGTCCCACCGTTCTTGATCTGACACATTGCAGTCGCCTTTCGCTAGCGTGGAAGCCAGCCGATGGGGGCCACATGGGGGCCCAAGGCGCACGCAGCCTGCATCCATCCCCACGTACTGTACACCATGCCGACTGCCGAGCTGTTTAGACAGGCTACCGTGCGTCCGTGCCTCCCCCTCGCGCCACGCCCGCCACAGCTCGCACAGCACGTCTTGGCCTAGCATGAGCTCCCTCAACAGACTCCTGCCCTGCATCCCCCAAGCTGCGTCCAGCTATCAAGCCCTCGCGGCACGGCCCCCGCCACAACTGTACAACAGTCCCAGCCACTCCTCAACCCCCGCGCCAACGCAGTCTGCTGCCTGCCAAGAAGCACCGCGCCTAGCACCCTAGCACCCTAGCACCCTAGCACCCGCGCATTCAGGAGCCCACCGCAACCTCCTGCCTGCAACCCCCACACGACACACCGCCTTGCAACGCACATCCTGCTGACGAGCCGCCGGGGCCGCGTAACGCCTCGCCGCTTAGCCATCCCCAGTGACAACCCAGCCATACTGCCCATACTGCCCACATTGCCCACGTTGCCGTACTGCCCACATTGCCGTACTGCCCATGTCGCCGTACGGCCCCACTGCGCGCCTGTCAGCTCCGCCGGGCGCCCGCCTGCAGCCCCCGGAAGCCACCCACCCACCCCCTCCAACAAGCCAGGGCCAGCAGCCCGCAGCCCTGCCGCTGGCGACGCCCCCTCCGACGCCCTCGGCGCCCAGCCAGCTGCAGGCGCCCTCACCCCCGCAGCCACTCCCGGAACTGCGGGTAGCGGTAGGCGAAGATGGCGTCCGGCATGCGGGCGGCGTCCCACGGGTCGGCCTCGGCCTGCAGGGAGGAAGGGGCGGCGTGCCGGGCGGTGTGGGTGGTGAGCGCCGGGCGCACACACCCAGGCCGGACACACGGACGCGCTCGCTCGCTTCCCCATGCGCCACAGCCACAATGGGGCTTGGCTGCAGGCGATAGCGGGCCAGCGGGGGCCGCGGTCCAAGGAACCAACACAGAGCCGCACAGCGCGCGGGGCCGGGCGCTGCGGCTCAACACAGCGGCGGTGCTGCCTGCTATGGCGCGTGGTATGAGCGGAGGCAGCGAAACGGACCGGGGCCAGCACAGGTGCAGCAGCCCCTGCCGGCAGCCCGACACAGCGTCGTCCGCAGAAGAGGGAGGCGGGCTGGCAGCCCCTGGCACGAATCCAAGCATCCCTCCCTCCCTTCCCCCGGCCCCAGCCCCGCCCACCTGCCGCCCCGTGTCCGCCAGGAAGCGCAGCCGCGCCACGGTGGTGTACGGCAGCGCCAGCAGCTCGGCGCGCTGCGAGGCGCCGCTGTCGGCCAGCGCCGCCGCCCACCCCAGGTGCGAGCCCAGGATGGAGGAGAGCAGCTGCGGTGGTGGTGGGTGGCGGGGAAAGCATGAGAAGTCAGTTGTAAGTAATACGGCCCACGCAGCGCGCCCTGGGTGTTGGTGGCGCGTTGGCGGGTTTGCGGAGCCGCAGGGCGCCTCCTCCGCCCCCTCCCCCGTTCTCACACACACACGGGGCAGGCTGGGCCTGGCTTCTGCACCCATCGGCGCATGCAACGGCATTCCCTTACCGCACGGCCGACGGCCTCTCTACCGTTAGCCCACTCAAATGCCTCCTCCACACCCACCCACTCCCTCCCCTTGGGCCCCCCAAGAACCCCCAGCACACACCCAAGGGGCGCACACACAGCACCTACGACCAAAGTATGCACATGAGCCCCTCTACAGCTTCGTTGTACGTCATATGACATGACCGTTGCGTAGGCTCGACACTTCCTGACACAGGCACGCTGATGCGTGCCCCCCCCCACACCCCATCCCACCCCTCTCACTGAGGCCCACAGCCCCCATCCCCACGCGCCTCCGGCCCCCACTCCGCCGCACCTGCCACTTGGCCGCCAGCGCCCCCACGTGCTGCCCCAGCAGCTGCGGGCAGCTGACCAGCATGCGAGCGGCGGACCGCTCGGCCGCCTCCGCCTCCGCGCGAGCCCGCGCCGCCGCCAGAACTGCCGCCGCCGCGACGGCGGCCCTGCTGCTGGCGCCGGGCTCCGGAGCTGGCGACGGCGCCGGCATGGCGGCGCCTGGAGAGGGCGCGTCGGCGGCGGCGGAGCGGGCAGGCGGAGGGGAGGGGCTGGAGGTGGAGGTGGAGGTGGAGGGCGGCGGTGGTGGTGGTGAGGAGGGGGAGGAGGGCGAGGGCGCGGGGGGGCAGGCGGGCGCCGACAGGCGGGGCCGCAGCGCGGGCCCCAGCGCGGCTGCCATGGCGGCGCAGTGGCGGTCGATGACGCAGGAGGAGGCGGCCAGCAGGTTGGGGCCGCGGGGGGCGGCGGCCAGGACCTGGGGGCGGAGGGGGCGCGGGGGATGGGTTAGGTGGGGCGCACCGGTAGTGGGCGCCCGGCCGGAAGCGGTGCGCCCCACCCCACCCCCGCGCACGGAGGCGCACGCCTGCGGGCGCAAGCGGCTTCGTCGAGACGTCGACATCGACACAAGCAGACATCGACACAAGCAGACATAGGCACAAGCAGCAGCTCCTGGCTACCTAGCGGGCTTCGCGGCGCTCACCTGCTCCGGCGCCAGGGCGGCCTTCCGCGCCACGTGCGCCACCCGGCCTGCCAGCAGCTCGGGCGGCGCCGCCAGCAGCGAGGGCTTGGACAGCACCAGCGCCGCCACCAGCGGCCGCAGCGGGGCAGGCGGCGGCGGCGGAGGAGGGGGAGCAGGGGCGGGCGAGGAGGTGCTGGCGGCAGAGGAGGAGAGGGATGCGGTGGAGGAGGAGGAGGAGGAGGCGGAGCAACACGAGGGGTCTGTTCGGCCCGAGTCGCTGCAGGGGTCGGGGCTGGCTGGCGGCGCCGGAGCGGGCGAGGGCGCTTGCGAGGAGGCAGATGGGGGCGGCGCCGCGGGTGCGGGCGCGGCGTGGGGCGTGTGCTGCTGCTGCAGGTGTGGCTGCGGATGAGGCCGTGGGGCAGCCGATAGCACGGGCTCTAATGCCGCCTCCAGCGCCTGAGGACATTGACAAGCGAGGCAGCGGGCGGCAGCAGGGTTGCCACACTCCTTGGAACACTCATGCCATCATATCTTTGGCATGCTATCATCCTTGCACTGGCGAAGAGCAATGGGCACCGCACGTCAACGCGCGCGTCCTACCAAGGGGAAGCGCCGCTTCACACAGCCTGCCGGGACCCCGCACGCCGGCCCCGCCCCATGCCGCCCTGACCGCAGCACCCGTGCCCCCCTGCCCACCAGGAGCTGCGCCCGCGTCTCCTCCGGCTCCGGCAACAGCAGCACCGAAGGCGCTTCCAGCACCGCGCCCAGCAGCGGCTCCAGCCGCTCGTCGTCCTGCGGGCCGTGTGGGGACAGCGAGGAGGGGCCGGGGTGTGGGTGCCAGGGTGTGGGTGCCGGGGTGTGGGTGCCGGGGTGTGGGTGCCGGGGCGGCAGGAGGCTACCAGACTGGCGTTGGGCGTTGGCGGGGCTGGGATGTGTGCTCGTCGTCCTGCGGCGCGGAGGTGCAAGCGGCCAACACGCACGACGCGAGCTGATGGGCTGATGGGCTGATGGGCTGATGGGCTGATGGGCTGATGGGCTGATGGGCTGGTGACTGTTGGGTGCGTCGTCCCTTGACGACAGGCCTTGGACGCCCTCCTAACCGCCCTCCCAACCGCCCCGACCCCCGTCCGGCTCTTGGCCCCGATGCAGCCCGTCAGCCCTGCATCCCCCCCCCAGTCCCTCGCGTCCTCTCCTTCCTCGCCTGCAGCAGCAGCGCCGCCAACGCCGCCAGCCGGGCCTCCGCCACCTCGCCGCTCAGCGCCAGCACCGCGGGCTCGCGGGAGGCCAGCGAGGCCACCTGCGAGGAGGGCACGCCCAGCGCCTGGCAGGCGGGAGGGAGGCAAGCCCGGGAAGAGGAGGGCGGTGGGGGCGGGCGTCGGCGCGCAGGTGGGCGGGAGCCACAGGGGGTCCGGGGCCGCCAGCCACACAGCGAAGGCGCAGGCGTGCCCGGGGGAGGGGAGGGGCCATGGTTCGCTTTCATGTGGGTGCGGGGTGCGGGGTGCGGGGGGACACGTGGCGAGCAGCTGCTGGCGCCCGAGGCACGAGCCATGGGCTGGCCTTGGGCCGCCTCCGCGTGGACAGCCGCGATGGGGGCGGGCTTACGGATCATCGCGCCCTGTGTACAGAAGTTACATCTATCGATTCGCCGACGATGGGGCTCGACGTATCGCCCGACTCTGCCGACTGGCAGACGAGGGCTGCCCCCCCCCCCACCCGCAGCCCACCTGCGCCAGGCCC